>JAJJBR010002592.1:34253-107828 GCA_022817965.1 Solanum lycopersicoides
GGGCTAGGGTAAGGAGAGTCTCTCTAATCTACCCACTAGCCATTACCGGGGGAACCACCGGAACCTCATTACCTTCTTCCACAATAGGGAATTGATTACCTTGAGCACCTTGAACACCTTGATGAACTTGCTCAACTTGTGGCGCATGTACACCTCGGGGAGAAAGTCCCTCATTCACATCATTCTCCTCAACCCTCCTAGCCGGTGTCCTCCTCGTATGCATCTTCCTAGAAACACAAAGAAAACCATAAGGAAAGAACACTCATAAATTTTAATATTTCAGCACAACATAGGAGTAGAAAAGAAGGGAAACGCTATTGTACTATAGTCTCTCGCCCATAGGTAGGTCGCGACTCACACCGATAGTCAAGAATCCACTACACGTGGCTTTTGGGACTTTTTGATTCCTAAGTAATACTTCATAACCTTATGCTCTGATACCATGTTGGTTACGACCCAAGAGTACCCCCTGGAAATTACGGCATTCTCAAACTAAAACACGGCGTACTCGACCCCTCGGAGGTCTTGTACAAGTCCTTTTGTACCATTCATTGCATCCATGTATGAAAAGTAGTGCGAAATTAAAACTTTTCACACGAAATAATAATACTTCAAAATATCTCTTTTATAGGAAAACATAATGAAAGGCTAAATCTCAAAGTCGCCATCTTAGACATATGAATATATAGGGACACGGCCCATACTTCAACATATAGGAAAATAGCTAAGTCTATTAAAATACTTTAAATAAGGAAATCTAAACATCAAGATGTCCTCGAATGTAGTGAGGACATACCAACTCTTTACTATAATATACACTAATGCAAACTTCAACTTCGAGATTCCACTCCACCTACACCTTTAGAGATAGACCAAATGTATGGAATTAGTACAAACACTTGTACTAAGTATGGGGTCATGCATAAAATCATGATAAATGGACATTTGTATAAAACATGATCTTTTTGAGAAAACCTTAAAAGACAAGTATAATAGTCACCTACAAGTCCACATATATTCACATAAGTCACATTCCACAATATACCATCAACATCACTTCAACCAATATAAACGTATACACCTCCCACAAAAGGTTATCCTAAGACTCACTTAAGTAAAACAAGAAGAGACCGCACATACACCCTCTTCAAGCTTACCTAAGCAACCCTCAAAGCTACCCTAGATAGAGCACATTCTATTCAACATAAATTAGCTAAAGTCATGATCGTTCATTAACTCAATTACAAGACATTTCATTAATTAGAGACTTCACATAATAATCTTGGAAAGACCTAGGGACTCACATACTAACATCTTCAAAGTCTAGTGTGCAATGTCTAGATAGCGTCCCATTCCACTACCTAAACTTCCTAGTACATATCCAACACTAGCATGTATCCCACATGATGAGAATAGGCAATAATCGACATAGACCATACTAGCTAGGCATGGAATCCGGAGTCATAAACCTACTCCGATGGAGGGTGTTTCACTTGCCTTGGGTAGAACTAGGACACATCCCATGTAGGCACATGGTTAAGGAATATCATGGTATTTTATGCACTCTAGTCTCATTCTCAAGTAGAGATACATTGTACTCTAGTCTCCTTCTTAAGTAGAGCTACAAAACATAACATATTCAGTCGGTGCTAGCCTTTGTTCTCATACAGTAAATTCAATATAAAGGGGCAAATGAAAAGGTACCATCTCTTAGTCATTACCTAGTCATAATGCACCTACCAAAGATGGGTCCACTAGGGCTGCCATTCAATGGTTTATAAGGATAACTCATTCTTAACCTTCTCTCTATATACAAGGTTCCACATATTAGTCATGCTTAGAAGGGCACCATCATAGGTCTACCGATCCTAGACTTTCATTCAACATTCATCCATAGACATACAAGACAAAGGTGCCTAAGCCTACTAAGTCAAGATGTTCATATTCATCATATACATGTATCATGTAAGGGACACAAGTCTACCAAAACAAGACACATCATTAATTCACTTTAGCACACATAGCATATGATTCTTTGAAACACTTAGGAATGACACTTATCATACTTATGTCATCCTATACATTACTATAACATCATCAATATAACCATTGTAGACTCATATATTCAAGTATGAACAATCATGCATCCACTCTAAGACTACACACATGAAAACATAGTAATAGTCTAACATGATCACCTAACAACATCAAACCTTCACATTACTATCATGTAGATAGATATGGTCATACTTCACATAATCAACTTCACAATCATCAGAATATTTCAAGTAGTTGCCGACAAGGCCATGATCATCATAATACATAAAGTAACGCCGACAAGGCCACATCCATTGCAAGTAAAGCACATAACACCTCCATCATAGGTGGACCATAACAAAAACTATATAATTGAAGTCTAATTAACATAAAATAAAGATAATTAGGGCAGCGTACCACAACCCATTCTCACCACTTCAATGTGTACCTAAGTCATCCAATTCAATACCATAGGGCCCTTACCCGTGGCCATTAACATCAATTAAATACATAAATCACAATAATCAATGAATATAAACCAATTAAATATAGATTTATCAATCTAAGACAAATTAGACATTAATTGAATACAATTCTTACATCATTCAATAGCCCATAGAAAACTACTCTATAATTCATAAGTATAGATACAAGATCACTTAACCCATAAATAGTCAAAACAAGGATTGCATGGTTTGCATGGGTTCATAAGAATTATAGATTTACAACATTGCATTAACATCAATTCATTATAAAACATTGTTTCAAAACCATTTATGCAAGAACCCATGGCTAGATTATGAAATTGGACAATTCATGGTTTGATCATCCATGAAAATCATTGGAATTGACTCCTTGAAGAAAAAAATTTCAAGAATAAATAACCATACCTTAATTGTGATTAAAATCCCACAAGATTTATGGGGAAAAACATGAGAATCCTATCTTCTTCCTTGGAGCTTCAAAGCTTCAACAATGGAGTTTTGGAGAGAAAAATGGAGAAGTTTTGTTTTGAGTTGAGGATTTTGCTTTAATTGGTGAGGTTAGGTGTTTAAATAGGTCTAATAAACGTCCATAAGTTACCCCTAAATTACCCAAAAGACCCCTACATTTATTGGACAAATTAACCAACTAAAATTTGACTTAAAAACTACGCAACGAAATTTGGGACTTTACTACGCATCGCGGAGACACTTCCAAATCTTATTTTTCGAAAATTCTTGGACAGAATGGTTTGTGACAGCCCCGCATCGCAAGGCAAAGCTTGTGCATACTGTGTGACAGTTGTGCGTCGCGCAATATCATGTCACTTCTTTGCTGCTTTGCAGCTTCGCTGGACCATGTTTGGGTCCTCCTTGGGGGCCCTTTTGATGGTTTTTGGGGTGTCGTTCTCAGACGTTTCGACTCTTTGTATGTCACTCTACGCTTAGGAACTCTCCGTACTGAATTTAACCTTCAAACAATGCCCAAAACATCACTATAAAATACAACGACACACTAGTTCAACTTCGACTTGTTTAACGTCTTGGACGTTCTTGGACGTTTGACCCCCAAACACTTCCAAACTTCATATACTGCCTAAGAACACTATTATTAACCATTTTATGACTTTAAAACATCATGACACAAGTGATAGGCTCTAGTTCAACCTAGCTCATTTTGAGGGTGTACCAATACTCCCCCACATCGAAAACATTCGTCCTTGAATGACACTTGCTATTCTTTGAGAATTTTTAAGACTTAAGACTCAAAGACTAACAGCTAATAAACATACAACACAATACACAATATACAAATGTAGGAGAGACATCAATTTCACATAACAAAGAGCCTCACAACTCAAAAAGAAGGTAGGAACTACATCTACAACTCATGCAATAAGTCTCACATTTTTATTTCATATAGGAGGAACTTCCTTCTCCACATAATATCATGCTCATATACATGAGCTCTATACTCCTCACAACAATTTTTTATGAAAGAACTATTTAGTCAAAATTTCATAATCTTTATAGTGAGCACCAATTTCTTTATAGTGAAACATGCTTAATTTTCCGAAAATGCAACTCTTAAGCAATTTATGATGGAAGCATGACAATATGAGAGATAAAACCATATAAACTCACTTTAAAACATAATCATAACATCATGAAATGCAAAATGCAACGAATCAATGAAATTCAATTTCAACTAGACTCCTAAACACAATGCAACATGGTACTATCACATTCTATCTCTCAAGCTTGAATTGAATAGAAGAGATGAGAAAAAAAATCACTTTCTACTACTCACAATACTCCCCCACTTAGAATGAACTCATATAACTAAAGAGAGAAAACTATAACTTACCGTCATCATCATAATTGTCACAACCCGAAAGCACCCCCTAGAAGTTAGGGAAAACCTTCGAATCGTGAACGGGCGTACTTGACCATTTGGGGCCTTGTACAAGCCCTCTAACTAGCATTCATAACATAAATCATGAAAAGTAGTGCGGAATTAAAACTTTTCACGATAATTAAATAAAAGAAGTCTTTCATAAATACTAGGAAATCTTATCGTCACAAGCCAACTTAAAGACACAACTTAGAATGTTATGGACACGGCCCTTTACAATAAAAAGGAAAATACAAATTAAGTCTTAATAATGAAACTAAGAGACATAAACTATGTCCTCGAATATATGAGGACATACCCATTCTTGAGGGATAGAATTCCAAAGCTTAAACTCCGATCATCCAAAAGGCTTCCAACCTATACTCATAAGGTATATAAAAGTATGGGGTTAGTGCAACAATGTACTAAGTATGGCATATGCAAAAACATGCAAAAAGGGACATTTTTGTAAAATAACCTTTCATGCAATTTAAATATAACATTCATGAATTTAGAGGCAAATCAACATAAGAACTATCATTTAGCATTAAGGAATAACTCACATAATTTTGAACCAAAAGAACACTTTACAATAACTTTACCAAAACTTACAGTAAACAAAAAAGGTCATTACAGTGAACTTACTAAAACTTGCAGTAAAATTTAATAGGCATTACAGTGAACATTTTGAATTCTTACAATGAAAACCTAACAGTGAATGGAACGGTCCAAGTCATATGAACTCTTTTTCCTTTGAAGTTTCCCTAATCCAAGGTTATCCTAAGACTCCCTAAGGTGAGCCAAGAAGGGATCTTCATTACACCTCCCTTCAAAGCACACCAAACCGACCCTTAAAACCACCAAATCTTAGGCTTACTTCGTTGGAGATCAAATCCACGCCCTTGGCTAACATATGCAAAACACTCATGGAAATATAGGTCACACTTAGTGCAATGTGAGAGTAGCATCCCATACTACCACTCCCACTTAGTGCTCCTAATGGATTCCATTTAATCAAGTACTCCACAATAATCATCCATAACACCACACCATAATACTCATTCACATGGATTTCATGAAAGTACTCTTCTCCCATTGTAGGTATAGGTCACACCAAGTGCAATGTGAGAATAGCATCCCGTACTACTACTCCCACTTAGTGCTCCTACTATGTAACTAATGTGGATCGAGCACTTCACGACATACATACACAATATCAACAATATACAAGTTAACTAGTTTCAAATCAATTCTTATGTGGGTGTTAGATTAACCAATAAAGACCATGAGAGCTAGACATGGAATCTCGATATTAACCCCTATCGGATGAGAAATCCTTACTTCCCTAGTGTAAGGTCATGCTTCTTAGCGTTTACATGGCTTTTTCCAATAGCTACACCTATGTGGGCACATAGTTAAGGGATAAGTAGATTGCTACTAGGTTACTCACTCTCTACTAACGAGGAGTACTCATCTCAAGAGGTACTTTGGACTACAACATCTCAACTCACGAAGTGTAATACACATCCCCTTCATATCGTCTCGGTGCTAGGCATAACTCCCCACGAATTTCTAAACATAATAGTCTATCATAGAAAGCTCACTAGGAATGGAGAGGTTGCTACTAGACACTACATCTCAACTCACGAAGTGTGTCCACCTCAAGATTCCCCTTTTTACTCAACTTGGCATAATACATTCTTTAAAGTGTGTGTGTGTACATGTGCACACCTTGAATATAAGCATCATTTCATTCTCATCAAGTTCTACACATAATTTAACCTTGATTCATCAAGTTACACACTCTACATGCTTCTCATAATCATATACTTCATTTAGACATAAACTAGGTCAAACATGCAATTCAAGCTACACCAAACACAATACAAGACCCATTTAAAATATCTCTTAATTTCACATATTAGACATTCAAGATTACATATTCAAAACATACTAAATAACATCAAGTTCATCAATTAGCACCGCCATCCATAAGATGGACCATACCACTCTATATCAATTCATAATAAGAACTATATAATGAAAGCAACTCAACATCAAATCAAACCATAATTACTCATAAGAAATTTATCAATATTTCACCATATTAAGTCCCTTATGGAAGTAGCTACACCAACATGACAAATACAAGAAGACCCAAGTTCATACCCTACTCAAATCATGCTCACAAAACCCATTTTCAAGCCAAAATTTGAAGTATGCATAAACAAGAGTTTCATTAGAGTTTTAACATCAAAATCATCAATTCAACCCAAACTAAATGCATTTAAACCATTAGAACTTAAATACAAGAATACCCATACTAGAAATCAAAGTTAGAAGAAGTTTGAGTTTAGAAACCCTTTTAAAAACCTTTTTGGTAGTTGGCTTCTTGAATGAAAAAATATTCAAGAATGGATACCATACTTTAAAAGAAGGAAATCCACTAATTTTGGTGAAGAAACACGTCCCAAGCTGCCCTCCTTTCCCTCCTTGACCTCTAGCTTTCAATGGAGTCTTGAGAGAGTTTGTCTTTAGAGAGAGAGTTTGAATTTTAGAAGTGATGGTCTTGTCTAGGTCTAGGGTTTAAAACTAATTTAATATAACCTAAAACACTAAAATTATCCACCTAGGGTCTTAAAATACTTGGGGTGTATTTACATAAAACACCCCAAGTTGGCAGCAACTTCACAGACTCGCAGGCCCTCACAGACGATACCTTCACCAACGGACCGTCTGTGCATCAACGGACTGTTGGTAGGGTCTCGTGGGTGCATAATTAGCTCCAACATGGAGCCTGGAAACCAAGACCTTATGGTCCAATCGACTCCCTAGGTCGACTGACCGTTGATGGACCAACGGACCGTCCTTAGGGTCGTCGATGGCCACTAATTTTTTGCAGTTTTGCCCAAGTCTTGGGCCCTTCATCGAGGGACCATCATGGGTCCTAGGTGGGGTCCTGCCCAGACGTTAAACCCCTAAACTAATCCATCTAGGTCATAGGAATATCCCACCTTAGTTTCAAGGAATACGAACACGTAAAACTCATCCCAACACAACAAGACACACAAGTACATTCTAAGGCATACCTTCCGAACGTCATGGACGTTCTTGGTCGGTTGAACTCCAAACTTTACACACTGCCTAAGGACACTAAACTCACTCAGTTTAACTTAAAATCAACTCAAGAAACAACCACGAGGCTCTAGTTCACCTTAGTTTGTTTTGGGGAGTTATATTCTCCCCCACTTGGAATAACATTCGTCCTCGAATGACACTTAAATTTTAAGAACAACAAGGACTCACTTCGCATCAAATAATACACTTAGATCATGATCAAAACATCAACAATCAAAGCATCAACTAGCAACGAACATCATTTCACACTTTCAACACTTAGCAACATAGGTAACTTTTTCCAAACTTCACAAAGTCAAAACTCAACCTTAAACTTGTTTTATGGAGGAACTACCTTCTCCAAAATTAAACTTTCTCATATACCATACTTTTACATACATTGAAACTTCAATTCAAGACAAAATAATTTTCTTCAAAAAAATCAAAATCCTACAGTGAAGTTCACTGTGTTCACTGCCAAGTTACCAAATTTTTTTGAAAATTAATTCTTTAAGTAATTAATCAAGATGACATGATCATATGAACTATTAAACCACATAAACTCATTTCATAACACAAAATCAACAATAACAAATAGGTAAGACTTACCAAAACCATCAATCCAGATTAATTATCCTTCCTAGCCCCCATCCAATAGGAAGGGTTCTTCTTGGGAGCATTAGGAACTAGGGAAGCTTGATTGACATCCTTACCCCTTGATTTGAGGTTTGGGCAGTCCCTCATCTTGTGGCCCTTATTACCACATGCAAAACAACCATCCGTACCGGCAATACCCTTACCCCCATGTTGCTTGCCACAAGGAGGGCACCTAGCCCTTTCATAGGAATGACTATCACCTTGAGAATGTTGATTTGGATCCCTATCCTTGTTTCCCATGGAAGAATCTTTGGGATAAAACCTCTTCTTAGGCTTTTGGTGACTAGAATCATCCGACCTAGGTCTCTTACCCTCTTGCCTTATCTCCCTAATTTTGGACTGCTCAATTTGTTGTGCATAAACCATGAGCCTAGAGATATCCATATCATTAAGAAGCATTGCCGTACGACATCTTTTTCCACCAATCTAGACACTCCCATCACAAACTTGTTCATCCTCGCCCTAGGCTTGGCTACCATGGTTGGGGCATACCTAGAGAGTTGGGTGAATTTGAGAGAATACTCTTGCTCACTCATTCCCCCTTGACGAAGGTTAATGAATTCAGCCATCTTCTTCTCCCTCAACTCTAAAGGAAAGAACCTCTCGTGGAAACCCTCTTTGAATTCCTTCCAATCAACCAGACCTCTTTCTAAGGTTCTCTCACCCCTCCATTGCTCATACCACACTTGAGCCACCTCCTTAAGGTTGTAAGCGGCTAACTCCGCTTTTTCCCTATGGGTCACACCCATAGCATCTACCACCTTGAAAACCTCATCTATGAAGCCTTGTGGATCTTCATCCACCTTAGTGCCATGAAAGGTAGGAGGGTTCATCCTCATGAAATCCCGAATTCTAGAGGCGGGTGTACTAGCATTTGGTTGGGGCCTATCTCCTTGGTTAGCTTGGCCCACAAACTGATTGTTGACAACATGAGCTTGAGCTGTCATGAGTTGGGTCATGTTCATTAGGGAAGCCCTCAACTCCGCATTAGCATATCACCCTCAATAAAATGAGCTTGAGGCATAGGAGGCACTTGAGGTCCTTGAGGTTCCGGAGGCACTTGAGATTCTTGAAGAGGAACCTCCACATTTTCTTCCTCCTCTAGGCCAACAATAGGAACTTGGTCACGGAGAGGGATACTCTCATTAGCTACACCACCCTCCTCCTTTATAGCGGTCGATCTCCTCGTATTCATGTCCTAAAAATACAAAGAGAAGATATTAAGAAAAGACACCTTATAAACTCAACTCTAAGGCACGATACTAGGATAGAGAAGAAAGTGAAATTTCTAGCATCCTATAGCCTCTTGTCCATGGATGTGTCGCGACTCACACCAATGACCAAAATACTACTAGATGTGGCTTGTGAGACTTTTAGACCTTAAACTATTTCCCAAAACCTTATGCTCTGATACCAAATCTGTCACGACCCGAAAGCACCCCTTAGAAGTTAGGAAAAACCTTCGAATCGTGACCGGGCGTAGTTGACCCTTTGGGGCCTCGTACAAGCCTTCTAACTAGCATTCATAACATAAAGCATGAAAAGTAGTGCGGAATTAAAACTTTTCACAATAATTAAATAAAAGAAGTCTTTCATAAATACTAGGAAATCTTATCGTCACAAGCCAACTTTAAGACACCACTTAGAATCTTAGGTACACGGCCCTTTACAATAAAAAAGAAAATACAAATTAAGTCTTAATAATGCGACTAAGAGACATAAACTATGTCCTCTAATATATGAGGACATACCCAATTCTTGAGAGATAGAATTCCCAAGCTTCAACTACGATCCTCCAAAAGTCTTCCAACCTATACTCATAAGGTATATAAAAGTATGGGGTTAGTACAACAATGTACTAAGTATGGCATATGCAAAAACATGCAAAAAGGGACATTTTTGTAAAATAACCTTCCATGCAATTTAAATATAACATTCATGAATGTAGAAGCAAATCAACATAAGAACCATCATTTAGAACTTAATGAATAACTCACATAATTTTGAACCAAAACAACACTTTAGAATAACTTTACCAAAACTTACAGTAAACTAAAAAGGGCATTACAGTGAACTTACTAAAACTTACAGTAAATTGAATAGGCATTACAGTGAACATTTTGAATTCATACAATGAAGACCTTATGGCACGGTGCAAGTCATATGAACTCTTTTTCCTTTGAAGTTTCCCTAACCCAAGGTTATCCTAAGACTCCCTAAGGTGAGCCAAGAAGGGATCTTCATTACACCTCCCTTCAAAGCAAACCAAAGTGACCCTTAAAACCACTAAATCTTAGGCTTACTTCGTTGGAGATCAAATCCACGCCCTTGGCTAACATATGCAAAACACTCATGGAAATATAGGTCACACTAAGTGCAATGTGAGAGTAGCATCCCATACTACCACTCCAACTTAGTGCTCTTAATGGATTCCATTTAATCAAGTACTCCACAATAATCATCCATAACACCACACCATAATACTCATTCACACGGATTTCATGAAAGTACTCTTCTCCCATAGTAGGTATAGGTCACACCAAGTGCAATGTGAGAATAGCATCACATACTACTAGTCCCACTTAGTGCTCCTACTAGGTAACTAATGTGGATCGAGCACTTCACGACATACATACACAATATCAACAATATACAAGTTCACTAGTTTCAAATCAATTCTTTTGTGGGAGTTAGCTAAACCGACAAAGACCATGAGAGCTAGACATGGAATCCTGATATTAACCCCTATCGGATGAGGGATCCTTACTTGCCTAGTGTAAGGTCATGCTTCTTAGTGTTTAAATGTCTTTTCCAATAGATACACCTATGCGGGTACATAGTAAGGGATAAGTAGATTGCTATTAGGTAACTCACTCTCTACTAACGAGGAGTACTCATCTCAGGAGGTATATTGGACTACAACATCTCAACTCACTGTAACAACCCACAAGTACACCCTAGAAGTTAGAGAATCCTTGTGATGTCACACGGTAAATGAGATTTCAAGAAGTCTCATCTAAGCCTCTCGTATCATTCATTGCATAATAAACATTGCAAAACGAGTAAGAATTAAAACTTTCTTCACACACGAAGAACTTCTTTCATAAACATTACGCAAACGGAAGACTTTCATTAAAACTATAAACCTTTACAAAATCCCATTGAACCATCAAACTTTAGAGTTTACAACACTGTGGACTAAGCCCATACAAGACATAAAGAAAATACTTAAGACATAACGAACATGTGGATAGTGTCCTCGAATCGATGAGGACTCACCAATACTTCATCTTCAACCTTAGAAACCTATCCATCCTTCATGACACATCAATAATTCCAATTCCCTACACTTGAGTCAATAGTAAAGAAAGGGGTTAGCACATTAGCTGTACTAAGTATGGAAGCCATGCAAAAACCATAAAAAGGGACATTTAGTAATAACATGCTTTTCATGAATTTTCGATTAAATATTATACTATAAGCATAAGAACAACATTTAACACATTAGAAATACATAAGAAATCATTTAAGCAAAATATTACATTTTTAGGAAACTTACAGTGAATTCACTTCACTGTAAAGTGAACTCATTTCACTGTACAGTGAATTCATTTCACTGTTACAGTGAAGTTCCTTCACTTCACTTAAGACACCCTTTAGCATGTAATCTTCTCACTCAAAGCTATCCTAAGATTCACTTAAGTCACACAAAGAGAGACCACCCATACACCCTCTCTAGATGTGCCTAAACGACCCTCAAGACTACTTATAATGAGTCACATACAAACTTACAAAGCATCATAACATCAATTACATGAACATGAGATTCTTCTACCAAAGGTGAGTTCCAAGGTTCACTTGAGTAAGTGTGGAGTGACCGCCCATACAATCTCTTTCACACACACGCAAGGGATCCTATAGATTACCTAAGATAAAGTCATTCTCACTAAACACACCAACACATAGATGATAGGACACTCTCCTTCCAAAGGCTATCAAAAGATCTACTAAAGTAAATCAAGAAGATAACTGTCAAGACTGGAATCTAGACCCCAGACGAGACCGGCGTCGTTGACCTCTCAGAGGTCGCAGACAAGTCAACTTACGTCATTCTTACTTCATCTAGGTTAATTTTAGCGGAAAATTTGAAACTTTTTGTTTCTTAACATACTTGTTAAACATTCTTATCATTTCATAATTGTTCACCATCAACCATCTAACAGTACTCCCCTCATTCTTGTTATTAAATACTAAGGAAACTAACATACCTTGATAGCTTAACAAACTTCAGGGAATACTCCCTAACTATCATAGAGCCTTGTTTAAGGTTGATGAACTCCTCAACCTTGGGTTCCCTCATCTCTCTGGAGAAGAATCTCTCCAGAAATGCTGTCTTGAAAAGCTCCCAAGTGACTGGAACTCCGCCCAAAACTCGGCTATCCTGCCACATCTTGCACCAAGTCTGTGCAACATCCTTGAGCTGATAGGAAGCTAGCTCAGCCTTCTCAGTATCTGTGGCCCCCATAGCCACCAGAATCTTGTGCACCTCATCCACAAACTCCTGGGGATCCTCTGAAGTCCTAGACCCTGTGAAAATAGGAGGATTCATCCTCGTGAAATCCCTCAACCTGTCTGCCATGTTACGAACCGGTGGGTTCTCCCTCTGAACATTCTGCCGGTTGACCTGGGCAGTCATAGCCTGGGCCTGCATAGTAATGGACTGTGCCATCTGGTCCAGAGATGCCCTCACCTCAGCATCAGTCAACCCAGCTGGGTTAACTGGCATAGCCACTCCTTCAGCTGGAGCTTGGGGTGGAACCTGATTGCCCCCAGCAGCTGCACCTCCTCTCCTCTGACCAATAGCCGTCCTAGTATTCATTCTCTGAAAACAACAAAGAGTGATGTTAGACACGCTCATAATACCAAGAAATTAACCTTTAGGAAAAGCACGATAAGATCAGAAAAAAGGAAGTTTTCCTACGCATCATGCAGTCTTTAATCCAGGATAGTGGTGCACTTCACTACCATGACTTAGAAACTACTCAATGTGGTTGATGTGAACTTATTATTATCGGAATTTAACCTAGTGCTCTGATACCAAATTTGTCACGAGGGGTATCTAGACCTAGACGAGACCGGTGTCGTTGACCTCTCAGAGGTCGCAGACAAGCCTACTTACATTATTCTTACTTCATCTAGGTTAATTTTAGCGAAAAATTTGAAACTTTTTGTTTCTTAACATACTGGTTAAAAATTCTTATCATTTCATAATTTTTCACCACCAACCATCTAACATTAAGAAATAAGCAACTGAAAGAAATAGTCCAATAAGTATTAAGTGTATAATTGCCAAAATGGCACCAAAACAAATTCTGAATAAAAACAGGAAAGAAACGCTAGTGGAACATGCTCCACTAGCTCAACTCTAAAACTAAGATAGAATATAAAATAGTAGCATCCTCGAAAGCATGAGGACCTCCCAACTCCTGATGAATGCTGGACGTCCGAATAACTGCAACAATAATCCTGTAGCTCTATCGTCCACCTGTGCCTGCACCTAAAACAGTATAGTTGTATAGGGTTAGTACACACTTGTACTAAGTATGGGTATATGCAAGCACACACCAAGGACATGCATGAGAAATAATGGCTCTTTCCTAAGAACATGATTTTTAGAAGTCAAGTCAGTGGACTTGCATAATTGGGATTAAGAAAGTTAGTGAGCTTTCAAAATTTGGATTAGGAAAGTCATGCCATGAGAGTAACATGCATCATCATACTTATCATATTGCTCACAGCACATAACAACCTACATATAGCACATATCATAGCACATAACATATAACACATAGCTTCTTTCATATCGTTCATTCATATGCCATGAGACCTTGGAATCATGGACTTGACATTAAGACTTTCCAAAATGAGGGCTCAACATATGGGACCTCAACTAGGGAGTCTTCATTAGCAAACACAGAGTCTGCTTCATTCATTCATACGTACTTCATTTCATTTCGTTCATATGCTAGTGTTAACACCAGCTATACCTAGGGTGTAGTTTAAGACTTTCATAGGGTTTGCTGTGCAATGATCAAGAATAACCTAATGTCATTACCTGAGTCTAGCTCACCTCTTGATTATCCTATCCTAACACCTTTGGTATCATTTCATTATGTGCTTCATTTGAGGCTGGCCTCATTCATTCATTGGGAACATTAACTTCAACTGACGTAGATCATGTGAGCATCATGAAATCCAGTGTCTCCCCCACACCGAAAAGAGGTGGAGTCACCGGCCAAGGTGATCCAAAACATGCTAGGGTACATGGGAATTTAACCCCGCCAGATCCCTATATTGCAAGTATAGGTTTGAAGACCAGGAGATATAAGGAGACCCATACCCGGCAAGCCGGACAGTCTCATCTCATGAGAGTTACGTGAACCTCCGCCCTTCACGAAAGAAGGCATCACCGCTCATTACTAGTCTATCGGTGCTCAGTATAAAGTTCCATTTCATTCAACTCATACGTCATGGAAGCTGGCTTCTAGTATGAGGACATCATAGCTCATTAGATGATTTCTCATCTCATCATTAGTATTAAGTGTGTTAATCTCAATACTTTTATTAGAGTATTCATAGAGATTGGTCTTTTCATTATCTTACACTATCATAGGTGAGTACGTTTTGGTAACATTTACTTAGGCTCATTTGAGATTGCTCTTAGCATTAGCCTCATATCATGTTGTCACCACATTCATTGTCATTAGCACATTTACTCTTCATATTTACTCACCTCATTTTACTTGAATGTTCATTTCATCATATGCCAATATACTTGGCCATTGGCGTGTTTCATACCCTTAGTTAACCCTTCTAGGGTTTCATCATTTCATTGTTCATTTCATCATTCAGTACATACATCTTAAGTTCACTTACTTTTAAACGTATGCTAGACTTATGAGTCTATACACACAAGCAATGAGGCTTCATTCATAATTCGTTAAGTGAGTCATACATTCCTAAGATTATGTAGTACAAGACTTATGTATCTTGTATATATGCCAAGATCTTGATTTCGATCTAAGTAGGTGGCATTATTCTTGGATATTTTGTTCACGTATGACATATGTATCAATACGGAAATTTGGGCAAGGAAACCCAATTTCGAATCACTTGGATATCATTTAAATTTTTCATTGATTTTATTTTTAATATTCATAACATTTTAACTCTAGATTAAATCCCAATATTAATATCGTATCATTAATTTTATTCTTACTTTCTCTTAAGTTGGCCGAAGGGTTGTGGGTTCGAACCCCCACAACCCCTTTTTATTTTTCCTTAAATTCTCCTTGTCCCAATTCGCCTAAACCAAGAGGTTGTGGGATCAAACCCCCACAGCCTCTTGTATTTTCCTTAAATTTTCACTGGGATAGGGAGGTTGTGGGTTCGAACCCCCACAGCCTCCTTATTTAATTCTTTAATTTCGCTGAGGGCTTGGGAGGTTGTGGGTTCGAACCCCCACAGCCTCCTAACTTTTTTTTATTTAGTTTCGGTGAGTGGCAGTGAGGTTGTGGGATCGAACCCCCACAGCCTCACTTTATTTATTTAGTTAATTTCGCCTTATTCTTTTTCAGCCTTGAGGCCGTGGGTTCGATTCCCACGCCTCACGTTTTCTTTTCTTTATTTTCTCCCCTTTCGCGCGTGCCTGGAGGTCGTGGGTTCGAATCCAACGCCTCCCATTTATTTACTTAATTTATTTTTCACTTCTTTCTCCTCCAGTAGCCAAGTTCGATTCCCCCCAGTCCCATTTTCTTTTTCCCTTCTCGCGAAACCAGTAGCCAGGTTCGATTCCCCCCAGCCCCATTTTCTTTTCCCATTTTTCGCGAAATCCAGTAGCCAAGGGTCGAATCCCCCCAGCCCCATTTTCTTTTTCTTTGTCGCGAAACCAGTAGCTTAGGGGTTCGATTCCCCTTAGCCCCTTCACTTTTTTTTTTCTTTTTCAGAGCCCTTAACATGTGAGGTCTTGGGTTCAATTCCCATTGACCTCACTTATTTTATTTTCCCTTTAAAAACCCAGATTTTAACCTCATTGTAGAGTGCACAAATCTGGAAATTTATTCATAGTCTTTACCTTCCTTAACTCAACTTTTCATATTAGTATCTTAGGGCATTTCACCAATAATATAGTATCTAATTTAGGTGTAGTTTAGGGGTTACATTTAGTCAAGCGTTTTCACTCAAAATTTGTAACTTCACACACCATATGAACATCACGTTATGCACAACTTTAACACATGAAATACAAGAAGAAAAACATGCCTTACACGCCTCCAAGCAGTGGCTAAGACTCACTTCCAACGTACACACACACCTTGCCTAAATCTACCAGCACACAATACCCAACCTACGAAATCATTTGGGATCTAGTGACAAGGACATGCAACGGGGAACAACCTTAGTTTCGGAGTGAATATTTTGAATCGTAAGGGGCCTCTTGGAAAAGGGACCAAGAGAGAAGAAACCCATACCTTTTTGACGTTTAATCCACACACGACCTGCTGTCCACAACCCTCTCCAATCACGTCCAACACCAAAACTTTCAACAATTCTCGACGGAACACCCCTCCCTTTTGCCTAACGTTTTTGGTTAACTTGTTTTCTTAGAATTTTCGTGTTTGTTCTTCAAGTGTGAAGAACTTTTGTTGTTAAGCTGTTCTTGAGTTTTCTTTTGTTAGGCACAACGTGAGAGATGAGAGTTGAGAGACGTGAAAGAGAGTTGAGTGACGTGAAAGAGATTTATTAGGATTAGGAGTGTAGGTTTTAATTTAGTCAAAGTAAGGTTTAATTTAATTAATAAAATCTGATTTATTTAGCTTAGGTGCAATGACCATTATGCCCTTACAAAAATCAGATTATAATTGATGATTAAATCATCAATTCGTTGCTTCAAGTGGGGCTCAAACCCGAGTGACACCCCATTTGCGAAAATGGGTCACTTCAGGTCGCCCCAACCCGAATTGCTCTTTTTAATTAAATTAATTAATTAATTAATTAATTCCTCAGGGTAATTACAATATTACCCTTGGCCAGGAAAATACCATTTTACCCCTGGACCCTCAAAACTTAAAATTTCTTCTTTTAAGTCTGGTAAAGACTCTTTCGATTAAATCTTCATTTTTGTGAGCCTCACATGGTTGGTTCCAACCTTTCCAAGCTCAATTAACTCCCCAAGTTAGTTGGATTGGTCGTTGTAAGGGTTCTGAGGTCTGGTTCTATGCGTATCAATCCGTGTGAACCTTGGTCTAATTGCAAGCATTCTTGACACCTTAAGTATTTATCTTATTCATTTTTAGGGTTGTTATATTATCCCCCCCTTAGGAACATTCGTCCCCCAATGACACTACCACTACATATCGTAATGCCAGTCAGAGCATAAAAAAATCACTATGCACAGTCAAGCAATTGCAACAAAATACGGAGAGATAAGGAAACATAGACTTAAGAATAGGAAGTCTAACCTCAAGAGCTGAAAAGATGAGGGTAGCGGGATCTCATGTCGGCCTCAGCCTCCCACGTAGCACCCTCAACAAGATGATTTCTCCACAATACCTTCATTGTGGCAATCTCCTTGTTCCTCAGCCGCTTGACCTGTCTGTCTAAGATCTCAACAGGTACCTCCTCATAAGACAAGTCTTCACCAACCCCCAAAGCTTCAACAGGTAGAATCGATGCTGGATCACCTAGGCACTTCTTCAACATATAGACATGAAAGACTGGATAACAGAAGCTAGCTCCGCAGGCAATGATAACTCATAGGACACCTCACCCACACGCTGCAGGATCTCATATGGCCCAACATACCTTAGACTCAGCTTCCCTTTTCTACCAAATCTCATCACCCCTTTCATAGGTGATATATTCAAGTAAACCTAGTCACCAACATCAAACTCTAAGGGCCGCTTCCTGTTATCTGCATATGACTTCTGCCGACTGTAAGCAGTAGCCAACCTGTCCCTAATCACTCTGACATTCTCTAACGCCTCATGAATGATCTCTGGACCCAAAATGGATGACTCTCCAACCTTGAACCACCCAACTGGAGACCTACACCTCCTACCATACAGTGCCTCAAACGGTGCCATCCCAATGCTGGAGTGATAGCTATTATTATACGAGAAATCTATCAAAGGCAGATGGTCATCCCAGTTACCTCTGAATTCAATCACACACGCTCTCAACATGTCCTCCAATGTCTAAATGGTGCGCTCTGTCTTCCCATTTGTCTGAGGATGAAAGGCAGTGCTAAGCTTTACCTGCGTGCCCAAGCTCTTCTAGAAAGATCTCCAGAAATGTGAAGTAAACTGAGCTCCTCTATCTGAAATGATAGACAAAGGAATCCCATGCCATCTCACAATCTCATCAATGTAGAGTCTCGCATAATCCTCGGCTCTGTAAGTAGACTTCACAGGGATAAAGTGGAAAGACTTAGTCAATCTGTCCACAATAACCCATATGGAGTCATGCTGCCTCCTAGTCCTCCGAAGACCAACCACGAAGTCCATATTAATGGCATCCCACTTCCAAGTCAGAATCTCAATAATCTGAGTCAGACCGCCAGACTTAAGATGCTCTGCCTTGACCTGCTGACAATTAGGACACTTGGCCACATACTCTTCAATGTCCTTCTTCATGCCATCCCACAAATAAATCTGCTTAAGATCATGATACATCTTGGTGGAACCTGGATGTATGGAATATCTGGAACCATGGGCCTCTGCAACAATCCTGGTCCGCAAATCATCCACATCTGGTACACACAGCCTGTCTTGATACCTAAGTATGCCATCACCTCCCAAAGCGAAAGACTCATTCATCTTCATCAGCACTGAGTCCTTCAGCTCCATTAACACAGGGCTGATCCTGCTTGACTTCAACTACCAAGGATGATTCAGAACTAGGATGAACTGAAACATCCCCACTAGTAGAGTCAACCAATTGCACACCCAGTTGGCCAGTCTGTGTACACTTTCACCAGCTCCTTCTTCTCATCCTCAACGTGGGTTGTACTTCCCATGCTCATCCAGCTCAAAGCATCATCTACAACATTAGCCTTACCTGGATGGTAGTGAACATTCATATAATAATCCTTCAACAGCTCCAACCATCTCCGCTGACGTAGATTCAACTCCCTCTATGTGAACACGTACTGGAGACTCTTGTGGTCTGTGAATACATCCACATGCACTCTATTGCAAACACCACAGCTACCAAATCCAAGTCATGAGTGGGATAATTCTTCTCCTGAACCTTGAGCTGTCTGGACGCATAGGCTATCCCCTTACAAACCTGCATTAGAACACATCACAAACCAACCCTAGATGCATCACAGTAAACAGTGTAATTCTCACCACACTTAGGCAAAGTAAGCACCGGGGCTTAAGTGAGTCTGTCCTTGAGCTCCTGCAAAATCCTCTCACAAGTCTCCGTCCACTCAAACTTAGCTTTCTTCTTGGTCAAAGCTATCAATGGGGCAGCAATGGAAGAAAAGCCCTCCACGAACCTGCGATAGTAACCAGCCAAACCCAAAAAGCTACGGATGTCAGTGGGATTAAGAGGTTTTGGCCAGTTCTTCACAACCTCAGTCTTCCTGGGATCCACCTCCACGCCCTGATCGGGCACAACATGACCCAGGAAGGTAACTGCTCTCAGCCAGAATTCACATTTGCTGAATTTGGCATACAACTGATGCTGTCTAAGTACCTGCAAGGTTAGTCACAAATTTTGTTCATGCTGTTCCTTGGTCTTAGAGTAGATGAGAATGTCATCAATGAATACTTTGATGAGAGAGTCAAGGTATTCACAGAAGACCTTGTTCATAAGATCCATAAATGCAGCAGGTGCATTCGTGAGACCAAATGACATGATTAGAAACTCATATTGACCATAGCGGGTATGGAAGGATGTCTTTGGGATATCTCCATCCCTAACCCTAAGCTGATGGTACCCTGAACGAAGATCAATCTTAGAGAAGAAACTACACCCTTGGAGTTGATCGAACAAATCATCTATACTGGGAAGTGGATACTTATTCTTTATAGTGACTTTGTTGAGCTGCCGATAATCGATACACATTATAAGGGTTCCATCTTTTTTTTTCACAAACAACACTGGAGCGCCCCAAGGGGATATGCTCGGCTGAATGAAACCCTTATCAGTGAGATATTTTAACTGCAGCTTCAACTCTTTGAGTTCAGTTGGAGCCATTCTGTAAGGAGGAATGGAAATTGGTTTAGTATCGGGTTCTAAGTCGATACCAAAATCAATCTCTCGAGGGGGAGAGACTCCAGGCACATCATGAGGAAACACATCTAAGAACTCATTCACTACAGGCACTGAGTCTATGGAAGGAATGTCATGATCCAAATCATTAACACTCACAAGATGACAGAATAACCCCTTGGAAATCATTTTATTGGCCTTAAGGTTCCAAATAAAGAGGTTAGGACGACTCGAGTTGTACCCCTCCCAGACTAGCTCCTCTTCATTAGGGAAACAAAATCTCACCACTCTACTACGACAGTCAGAGCAAGCATAACAACTGTGAAACCAGTCCATGCCAAGAATAACATCAAAATCATGCATGGGTAACTCAACCAAGTCTGCACACATAGTCTTACCACTTATAACTATTGCGCAACCCTTTTATACTCTATCAGTTCTTACATTTTCTCCTAATGGTGTACTAACCACTATAGGATCATGCAGAACTTCAGGCAATATCTCAAAAGTGAGAGCAAGCAAAGTAGTTACAAAGGAAAGCGTAGACCCTGGATCAAGTAAAGCATAAACAGAAATTGAGAATAATTGCAGCATACCTATGACCACATCAGCGGACTTCTCCTGGTCCTCCCTGCCCTTCAGGGCATAAAATCTGTTCCTCTTAGGAGGCTCGGCTGCTGCTGCACCCTGTAGATTAGGCCTAGGCTGAGCATTAACTCCAGCCTGACCTCTGTTCTATGGGCAGTCTCTAACCATGTGCCCACTCTTACCACAACCGAAGCAGGCATTAGTGCCCTGTCTGCACTCTCCACTGTGAGCTCGGCCACACTTAGCACAATTCTTTTTAGGATGCTGCATCTCACCTCCATTGCCCTTCTTGGGCTCAGGTCTGCCTCCTCTAGGTGTTGTACTCCTCTAAAAATTTGAGTTCCCATAACTCTGTTGCCCCTTTTTGAACCTGGGCTGCTCACGGACGTCAAAATTGTTTCTGTGTCCTCCATGGCTGGGACCTGCCTGATCTTGAGGCTTAGGCCTCCTAGCATCACGAACACCCCTCTTTTTATGGCTGTCCTCTACCTGCTGGACATGTGCCATCAACCTGGAGAGGTCTATATTATCATGGAGAATCGCACACCGACACTCCTCCTCCAGATCTCCATTGATTCCTGTGAGGAACCTGCTCATCTCATCCCTGCTGTTAGACACAAGAGAAGTGGCATACCTGGATAATTTCACAAAGCTCAGTACTCCCCTCATTCTTGTTATTAAATACTTAGGAAAGTAACATACCTTGATAGGCTAACAAACTTCAGGGTATACTCCCTAGCCCAGCGAATTAAATAACAAAAATAAAAGAGGTTGTGGGGGTTTGATCCCACAACCTCTTGGTTTGGGCGAAAAGGGCAATGAAATGTTAATTAAAAAAAATAAAAAGGGGTTGTGGGGGTTCAAACCCACAACCCTTCGGCCAATTTAAGAGGAAAATTAAGTAGAAAACTAATGATACGATGTTAATGTTGGGATTTAATCTAGAGTTCTCATGTTATGAATATTAAAAATAAAATAATCGAAAAATGCAAATGATATCCAAGTGATTCAAACTTGGGTTTCCTTGCCCAAACTTTTGTATTGATACATAAGTCATACGTGAACAAAATATCCAAGAATAATGCCATCTAATTAGATCGAAATCAAGATCTTGGCATATATACAACATACATAAGTCTTGTACTACATAATCTTAGGAATGTATGAATCACTTAACGAATTATGAATGAAGCCTCATGGCTTGTGTGTATAGACTCATAAGTCTAGCATACGTTTAAAAGTAAGTGAACCTAAGATGTATGTACTGAATGATATAATGAACAATGAAATGATGAAACCCTAGAAGGGTTAAGTAAGGGTATGAAACACACCAATGGCCAAGTATATTGGCATATGATGAAATGAACATTCACGTAAAATGGGGTGAGTAGTTATGAAGAGTTAATGTGCTAATGATAATGAATGTGGTGACAACATGATATGAGGCTAATGCAAATGATGAGAGCAATCTCAAATGAGCCTAAGTAAATGTTACCAAAACGTACTCACCTATGAGAGTGTAAGATAATGAAAAGACCAGTCTCTATGAACACACTAATGAAAGTATTGAGATTAAAACACTTAATACTAATGATGAGATGAGAAATCATCTAATGAGCTATGATGTCCTCATACTAGAAGCCAGCTTCCATGACGTATGAGATGAATGAAATGGAACTTTATACTGAGCACCAATAGGCTAGCTATGAGCGGTGATTCCTTCTTTCGGGAAGGGCGGAGGTTCACGTAACTCTCATGAGATGAGACTGTCCGGCTTGCCGGGTATGGGTCTCCTTATATCTCCTAGTCTTCGAACCTATACTGCCAATATAGGGATCTGGAGGGGTTAAATTCCCATGTACGCTAGTATGTTTTTGGGTCACCTTGGCCGGTGATTCCACCTCTTTTCGGTGTGGGAAAGACACTGGATTTCATGATGCTCACATGATCTATGTCGGTTAAAGTTAAAGTTCCCAATGAATGAATGAGGCCAGCCTCAAATGAAGCACATAATGAAGTGAATGATACCAAAGGTGTTAGGATAGGATAATCAAGAGGTGATCTAGACTCAGGTAATGAAATTAGGTTATTCTAGATCATTGCACATCAAACCCGATGAAAGTCTTAAAGTACACCCTAGGTATAGCTGGTGTTCACACTGGCCTATGAATGAAATGAAATGAAGTACGTATGAATGAATGAAGTAGACTCTGTGTTTGCTAATGAATACTCCCTAGTTGAGGTCCCATATGTTGAGCCCTTATTTTGGAAAGTCTTAATGTCAAGTCAATGATTCCAAGGTCTCGTGGCATATGAATGAATGGTATGAAGGAAGTTATGTGTTATATGTTATGTGCTATGATATGTGTTATATGTATGATGTTATGTGCTGTGTGCAATACTATAAGTATGATGATGCATGTTACTCTCATGGCATGACTTTCCTAATCCAAGTTTGGAAAGCTCACTGACTTTCCTAATCCCAATTTGGCAAGTCCACTACTTGACTTCCAAAAATCATGTTGTTAGGAAAGAGCTATTCTTTCTCATGCATGTCCTTGGTGTGTGCTTGCATATACCCATACTTAGTACAAGTGTGTACTAAACCTATACAACTATACTATTTCAGGTGCAGGAACAGGTGGACGATAGAGCTACAGGATCATTGTTGCAGTTATCCGGACGTCCAGCATTCGTCCGGAGTTGGTAGGTCCTCATGCTTTCGAGGATGCTACTGTTTTATATTCTAACTTAGTTTTAGAGTTGAGCTAGTGGAGCATGTTCCACTAGCGTTTCTTTCCTGTTTTTATTCAGACTTTGTATTGGTGTCATTTTGGCAATTATACACTTAATACTTATTGAACTATTTCTTTCAGTTGCTTATCTCTTAATGTTAGATGGTTGATGGTGAACAATTATGAAATGATAAGAATGTTTAACAAGTATGTTAAGAAACAAAAAGTTTCAAATTTTCCGCTAAAATTAACCTAGATGAAGTAAGAATGACGTAAGTAGGCTTATCTGCGACCTCTGAGAGGTCAACGACGCCGGTCTCTTCTGGGGTCTAGATTCCAATCGTGACACTAAACTAAGCTATGATTGTCAAAGAAAGATATTTCAAAAAGGGACTCTAGCTTAGAACTGAGTGACCTAGTAGTGAGGAGTATCCCTTCCGAAGTAGGGAATGTAGCTTCACTATACACTCATGAGATAGTATTTACAATGCCTAAGGCATAAAGGGGATATGAAACATGTCTCCTAGTTCTAGAACTATGTTGCCTCCATAGAAATACTAGCTAGTGGATCCACCTATATGCTATGTTCATATTTGGTTCTTCTTTGGAAAGTAGACCACCTTAAATCGGTGTAGGGTTCTCATGACACCAGATTCCATATATAGCTCTTATGGTCTATGTTGGTTAGGGAAAGTGTTCCCGGAAGTTAAATGAAGTAATAATGTTAACACTAATTAGGGGGACTTAAGGGGTTTGACTTAGTCTAGGTAAGGGAATGGGACTCTACCTATTCATTGCACTAGTTGGCCTTGAGAAGTCGGGTTATGGTGATGATGATGTTGGTAAGTTCTTGTTTCTCTTTTGATAGTATGAGTTCCTTCTAAGTGGGGGAGTATGGATTGTAGATGGGATAGAATTCCTTGATTTGTTGCTTGTGCATTGTGTTTAGGAGTTTAGTTGAAATTGAATTTCATTAACTTCTTGCATTGTGTGTGTTATGAAGCTTTGAGAATGTTGTATGATGTGTTTACATGATTTTATCTTGAATTCTAGCATGTCTATATAAAGAATCGCCTAAAAATTTCATTTTTGGAAAAGTTGTTAAAATCACTGTTGCTTGATATACTGTTCACTGTGAAATTTTTGAGAAAATGAGTATTTGATTCTTTGGTCTAAAATTGTGGTAAATTGGTTATAACTGATGTATATGAGTATGATGTTGAATATAAAATGATATTTTGCTATTTGGATTGAAGCATGTGAGTTTTGTAGCATAACGAGTTATAGAATTGTCTTCTAGTTTCTTGTTGTGTTGTGAATCTCTTGATTATGTGAAATTGATGATTTCTTCTTGATAATGTGTTGTATGGTTTGGTTATATGCTGCTAGTTGAATCTCTAATCTTGGAAGTGTTCGAAAAGTGGCAAGTGTCATTCGAGGACGAATGTGTCCAAGTGGGGGAGATTGTAAGACCTCGAAAATGACATAGGTTAACTAGAGCCTAACATGTTGGTCTTAATGTTATAAGGTCCTAAATATGTTTAATATGTGATATAGATGCAGTAGCTAAAGTATTAGAGGTGTTGGAAGTCAAACGTCAAGGGACGACTAAGACGTTTGACGACTAAGTCACCTAATTGTCTCTTATGTGGTTTTATGTGTTTATGTGTGTTTCATTGTATTTTAAGGTTCTTAATAGAATTATTACAGCATGTATAGGCAGTGGTTAAAGTTTCGTGAAGTTTGGAGGTCAAACGACTAAGAACGTCTAAGGCATTTGAAAGATATGCCTTGAGTCGACCTTGTACGTCTAGGCGAGTTTCGTCGAGTTTTACGTGTTCGTTTTGGATGAAATTCATGTGAGATGTGTTAAACTTATAGATTATCATATTTGGGTTGTAAAAGTCCGGGAAATTATCCCCAAGGACCATCAAAGGGTCCTTGAGGAATGACCCAAAAGTCTGTGAGCAGGCTGTCCCAGGCAGCCTTGGCGACGGAGCAGTCGACGGCCAGTCATGGCTGTGACGCCCCGTCACAAGGTTCTGTCGTGGGGGACTTGTTCAAGGGTGTAGAGGGGACCCTTGTCAATCCACTGGAGCTTGCAACGGATGGCCATGAAGGGCCGTTGCACCCGTGACGCCCCGTCACAAGCAAGTCGTCGCAGCCAAGTTCCCTGTGCGCATATTTTCTGCCAAGTCAGGGGTGAGCTTGTAAATTCACCCCATTTCCAAATAAGAGTTTAGGCGGTTTATTAAGGGTCTTTTGGGTATTTTAAATGAGTAGATAAGTGTTTAACACTTAGAATAATTCATTCTTTTAAAATCAAAACCCCAAAGTCCCTGAGAAATCCCAAAGACTCCATTGAAGTCCAACTTGAAGGATCAGCTTGGTGTGGCGTTTTGAAGGAGAATTCTTCATCAAAGTGAAGAATTATCATCCTTTAGGTATGGCTTTTGATCCTTGAAACTTATTTCATCAAGGAGCCCAATTCTCAAACTGTTTTACAAAGTTTTCTAAAGTGAATTGTCCAATTTCGGGATTCTACCATGGGTTCTTGCATAAATGATTTCTAAGCATTGAATTATGATCTAATTGATATTTTATTGATGATTTCAACATAAATTACCTATGAACCCTAGTTTTGACTACTTTTTGGGTTACTTGATATTATGTTTAAGTTGATGAACTGTTGTGTAGTTTCCTATGGGCTTTCTAATGATATAAGAATTGTATTCAATTGATATATAATTGATCTTAGATTGTTAAAATTAGATTGAATTGATGTAGATTCATTGAGTTTTATGGTTATTGATTTGAATTGTTGTTCATGGCCTTGGGTAAGGGCCTTGTGATGTTGAATTGGTTGATTTGGCATTGAATTGAGATGTGGATATGGGGATGAAGGTATGCTGCCCATTTTCCTTAATTTGATATTAATTATACTTCGATTCTATTGTGTTTGGTATGGTCTACTTATGGTGGCGGTGTTATGTGTTTTACTTGCAATTGATGTGGCCTTATCGGCGTTACTTTATGCAATCGTATGAGCATGACCTTATTGGCAACTACTTGAAGTTATGTGGCTATTTGTGCAGTTGATGATGTGAAGTATGGCATTACCTATCTACATGTGAAGTTATATAGTCATGTATGTATTCTTCTAGTTATGTTGCCTTAAGTGATCATGTTAGACTTTGACTTGATATTATGAATGTAGTGTTAGGTTAAGTCTTGGTTATTCCTACTTGACTTTGTGAGTCTATGTGGAGTATATTAATGATGTTATGATGATATATAGGATGACTTGAAGATGTTAGGTTGTTTTAGAAGTGTTTCTAGAATAGCTTGTATTATGGGTTAAAAGTGAAGTATGTGATGTCTTGTCTTAGTTGACTTGTATCTCTTGCTTGATGTATATATGATTATGGATATGTGATGTGTTGATATAGGGTGTCATAACTCTTAGTCTTGAATAAATAAATATAAGTGAGGCCTTAATGATAAGAAGGTCAATTTATGTGGAACCTTGAACTTAGTGGCGAGGTTATGAATTGTGAAGTAGTTAGCCGTAATGGTATCCTTCATGTGATGAGTGATGTACTTAAGGTTGATTGGCTGGAACGGCATCATATCATATCTTAGGGAAGTCGCTATGAGCTTCTTGTCGCCAAAGTGAGTTATGCCCTAGTGGACCTTGCTTTGGTAGGGTGAGTGTAAAGGGGTTCATGAACTAGATAAGGGACCTATTTATATGAACCTTAATGTGAATTAATCTATGAGAACTAAGGCTAGCACCGAGTGAGTATGAGTAAGGGGGAAGTGGATTCAATTAAACAAGAGATTGAATACTTTGTACACCCTTCATATTCCTTAACCATGTGCCTACATGGGATGTGTCCAAGTTATACCATTGGCAAGTAGAACAACCTCATCGAAGTAGGATAGAACTTCGGATTCCATGTTTTGCTATCATGGTCTATGTCTGTTATTGCCTATTTTCATCATGTGGAATACCTTTTAGCATTAGATAAGTTTATGAGGTTTAGGTGGTGGTATGGGACACTATCTAGACATTGCACATTAGACTTTGAAGGTGTTATGTGGAGTTCCTAGGTCTTGTCCAAGACCATTATGTGAGTGTCTTATGTGATGCTTTATGTAAGTGTCTTATGTGATGTATGAGTCTTAAAGAACTAATGAACTAATGACCTATGTTAGTAACTATGTGAATGGTTGAGTACCTAATCTAAAGTGACTTAAGCATTCCTTAGCTAAAGTGTGAGGAGGACATTAAAAGATGGTCTCTTCATGTCTTATCTTTGGAAGTCTTGAGGATGACTCTAGTTAGGGAAGGTTGTTAATCTTGTTGACGTGATCTAAACCTTAGGAAGTCTTAAGGACTATTTAGGTAATCTTGGAGAGGTCATTGCACTAAGGACATATCTTTTTGATTTACTTAAGTAGGTCTTTTGATAGGCTTTGGAAAGAGAATGACTTCTAATTTTAAGTGTTGGTGTGCTTAGTGAGAATGATTCTATTTGAGGTAGTCTATAGGATCTCTTGTGTGTGTGTGATAGAGATTGTATGGGCTGTCGCTCCACTCTCACTCAAGTGAACCTTGGAAATCACCTTTGGTAGATGAATCTTACCTTGATGTTTATGATTGTTTTCTAAGTATGTATGTGACTCATTGTAGGTAATCTTATGGGTCGTTTAGGCACATCTAGAGAGGGTGTATGGGCGGTCTCTCTTTGTGTGACTTAAGTGAATCTTAGGATGACTTTAAGTGAGGGAATTACATGCTAGAAGATGTTAAAAGGGAAGGTTTGAACTTCACTGTAACAGTGAAGGTCAGTGAAGTGAACTCACTGTAAAGTGAGCCTTTAAAATGTTATCTTTGGTTAATTGTTATCTTATGTGTTTCTTAATTGCTAAATGACGTTCTTATGTTTAAACTATGATTTACAAATGAAAAGATGCATATTTTCAATAAAGTCCATTTTCATGATTTTATGCATATAGCCATACTTAGTACATGTGGTTGAACTAATTCCATGCTTTATTTTCTATCTGTAGTCCTTGGTAGGTAAGGAGCTTTTGGAGAAGAAGACTTGGGCTTAGAAGGACCGTCCGAGTAGAAGAGTTGAAGTATGTCCTCATTTGACTCGAGGGTATATATATGTCTTTTATTGTTTTTCTTTGAAGTATTGTAATAGACTATGTCTTTCTATTTTCGTATTGAAGTATGGGCCGTGTCCCAAAGTACTCTTGTGTCTTAAGATGATGCGATTGAGACTTAGCATTTCTATTACTTTTATATGAATGAGGTTTTTAAAGACTATATTATGTTTTGTGAAAAGTTTTAATTCCGCACTACTTTTCACTATGTATATGCAATGAATTATATGAATGAGGCTTGTCTTAGAACTCTGAGAGTTCGACGACGCCGGTCGCAATCGTAGATGGCAATCGGACAGGTTATATGCACATAATGTTTTAGTTCTGAAAAAAATAATTTATAAGTCTTAGACCTTTTTTCAGTCGCCACTTAATTTTTGAAGAAAAATAAAGAAAACTTGGTTTTAAAAGGCTTAAATAGAAAATCGGTTTGAAAATTAAAGGGGGTTCGGGGATTTACATTTATATTTTACGAGGATAGTTACGACACCTAAAATACCAGTTAATACGGTTTTCCAACAACTAACTTTATTTGGCTAAGATTACTTTAACTCAATTTGAATTTATTCAGAAATATTTAAAAGATGAAAAATTAATTTACCATCGAAGTGAATTATTTAACTCGCATAAATTTATATATTGTCATTTTAAGTCTATTTATAAGCGATTGATTTGATTTCAAATAGTTAAAACATAATGTCGTCTTGTGGGATTCGAAATTTTAACCCTAAGACTAAAAGTCATAAACTATCAAGTAAGCGATAAAGTAAAATAGGGAGGGAAAGAGAGTTGGGTCGAAATCTGGTTTCTATCTGCCGGGACCGGTATTTGGACCCATTTTATTTTTGGGTCTTAGGCCCATTTGATTTGTACCTGTCCTATGATTCTATCAATAATAATAAAGACTAAATAAAAAGAGCGACAAAGGATTAAGCCCCAAAATACCAGACTAAAAAGCAAAATCTACGCTTTTAGCCAAAAATCTTTAACTCCTTGATTTGTACGAATTCTTCAAAAATTCTGCACTCCTACTTGGGATTTATTCTTCAAAACTCAAGGCCGGCTGGTTTGAAATGAAGAAATGAGCTACCATGGCCCACTTTGGAAAATGGAAAGAAAAATTACATGTGGATCCGGGGAGTTCACATGCGACACAAAAAAGTTAAAAATTAGTGCGCAAAATATTAGGAGTAATAATATTATCTCAGACATTTCATCAATTAAACTCCTATTGTAATCCGAATCAAAATCTCGGTCCAACTAGACAAAGAAATTCTATGCCCAAATTTTGCTAATAAACAAAATAGCGGACGTTCGGACTTGTGTCCCCACATTATTAATTTTTTTTTAAAAAAAGGTCCCACTAGTGTGAACAATTGATTCATTTTCTCATTGTGTAATTAACATTATAGATGATTGCCGCTACAATAGGAATATAAAAAAAATAAAACACTTTCAATATTTTAAGAAGACAGAAAAAAACGCTATTGGAAACAAAAACCAAAATAGAAACTTAAGAAGGCCAAAGCATGCTGGAAATTTACATATGACATGATATACAAAGTCGATAAGATACGAAATTGGGTGAATAGACGCAGTCTTGGATATAACAAAGCTTATCACCGCCAAAGATAGGACAAAACAGACGCTAGCTTGATCATATGCCTAATTGACACAAGAATCCTAAATAGGCTGGACCCTACTAAGTATAGCTAAAGAACTGGTCAATCATATCGTATTCTCAAGAACAAATGATGCATATGTAACAATCAGTACCAATAGACCGACATTTTAATAAACATAAAACATGCAATTTAGAATCTCAATAAGGCTAACGCCTAGGAAACATGACAAAATACTTGAACCATATACAAACTTAAAGGGTCAATAATGAACTTTTCAAAAATTGATTGTTAAAACCGGAAGGGAGTGAGGAGATTACTCCAAGCATTTGAGAGAAACAAAACCCAAAATTGACATAGAGAGCTAAGAAGCAGTAAAACACAACCATAGCTTTGAAAAACAACACAAACAAATAGATTAGCTTTTAGTATACAGTAAACTTTCCACGGAAAATAGAAATACCAAACATCTTGGAAAAAAGTTGAAAAGAACAATATCACATCGAACACATCAGGACAAACTCGCTTTTAGATTCCACGCAGAACTGTACTCAACCAACACAATGAACTTAAAAGTAAAACAAAGGGATTGCGAGTTATTTAACTTGTTCGATGCAGCGACTGGAGCAACAAACGAGCAATAGCTTATCTTCCTTATGAGACTCGAAATATGAACAACAAAGGGGAACTCCATGCAAAATATCAGACTCCGAAAAGGAACTTGGATGTGTTTATACGTGTGTATTCTATTTTGTCTGTTTAAACTGCTCTGAAAAAATTGTAACAAGAGAATTCGTGTTCTCAATATTTTTTTCACCGCTCACATACACAATATCAAATTCACTCAAAAGCATTTTCAATTTAGCTAACTTTACGTTCGGCATCGCCTTCTGGAAAATATACTTCAGCGGGTGCATTCTGGAACTGAGATATGTAGTATAAGAAGACAAATAATGCCTCAATTTATGGCCAATCCAAGTCAAACCACAACTCGTTCTATCAAGGAGTGTATAACGAGACTCGTATGGACTGAAGTTCTTGTTTATGTAATAAAATGCTCTCTATTTCTTCCCTGTCTCATCATACGCACCCAAATGCGTTATCTGAGACACATAGATATAGCAGCAAAGGACTCCCTTCACACAGAGGAACCAACACCGGTTGATTGGACAGATAGTTCTTGATAGCATCAAAAGCAGTTTGACATTTTACAGTCCATTTTATCAAAACATCTTTGTTCAACAGCTTGAAGATAGGCTCACACACCACAGTTGATTGAAATATGAATCAGATAATCTAGTTCAACCTCCCTTAGAAATTCGTCGTTTCCTTTTAAGTATTCGGAGGAGGTAATTCTTGAATGGACTTTATCTTGGATGGATCGAGCTCAATGCCCCGTCTGCTGACTATATATTCCAACAACTTACCGTCTGGCACCCCAAAGTCTCATTTAGCGGGATTCAACTTCAAGTTATAACAACGTAGACGATCAAAGTACTTCTTTAAATGTGTCAAGTGGTCCGAACTGTAGCGGGACTTGATATTACATCATCTACATACACCTCGATATCCTTATGAATCATGTCATAGAAGATGGTCGTCATAGCACTTATATAAGTAGCATCAACATTTTTTAGACCAAATGGAATCACCGTGTAATGGTATACACCCCAAGGCGTAATAAAAATGGTCTTTTCTTCATCTTTTTCATCCATCAGAATCTGGTGATAACCAGCGTAACAATACACAAACGATTGTATTTTATGCTTAGAATAGTTATCGATCAGAATGTGAATGTTCTGCAACAGAAAATTATCCTTTGGGCTGGTTTTGTAGAGATCTATGTAATCGACACAAATTCTGATCTTCCTATCTTTTCTGGTGACCGGAACAACATTGGCCAACCAAGTCTGATATTGTGTCACTTCTACTAATCGAGATTCGATCTGTGTTGTGATCTCTTCATTAATCTTTTAACTTAACTCAGGCTGGAACTTCTAAGCCTTTTGTTTCACTGGACTAAACCTCGTATTAATTAATAACTTGTGAGACCACATTGGTAATCATCCCTAGCATGTCGTTGTATTCCTAGGAGAAAACGTCAATGTATTTAGTAAACAAATGAATCAGATCCTTTCTTTGAGCATCATTCAGATGGACAATGATTTTGACCTCTTTGACACACTCTTGGTCTCCCAGATTCACAGTCTCAGTTTCTTCCAAATTCGGCTTATGCTGATTTTTAAACTGCCTAAATTCCTCAACAACATATTCCGGTACCTCAGTTTCTTCTTTATACTCTTCGCCTTCATCATCACCTGCCTCATTTTGTTCATTCATCTCATGACATGACATGATATTTGCAGGTTTAAAATTTATATTACTTAAATCATAAACTGACAAAGTTAGGAAAGTAAAATATATCAAATAACTAAATAGATAAGTTTTAAATAAAAGAGGCTTTCATTCGAATTGGAAAACTATGAAAATTTTGTCCATGGCAAAGGGACATGTTGCCTTTTTAAACATTACAGGGAAATTTCAAAATTCAAGTAATTAAAGAAACTTCAAAAGGGTGGGTCTCAGGCCTCTTCCGAACTACCACCGATTTTCAAAACAGGCATAAACAATGTCCTTCTACCCAGATGTTCAAAGAATCATGATTGATTTGAAGGTCCAATTCTGTAGATTCTCTCCAGGCTTTGCATCGCGTATACCAGTTAGCTTGACCTCGTCCTCTATGACAGTGTCAATCTCTTCAAAAACGCCCTAGATTTCTTCCCAAGGCCATCAGAATCGACATAATCTCGGATTGGAAATGACTGGTACATATGAGGGATCGTCCTAGTCAATGCTTGATCACCAGTCATCTTCATCTTTCCTTCAATATCTTTGGGTACGTACCGCAAACCATACCTTGCTCCTTTCGGCGGGAATCTGAATAGGCTCGACGATTCCTTGGATATTTCTTTCCAATCCAAAACTTGGGTCAAATCCGTTCTGGAGCATCACCGTATTAATCATCTTTTACACAGAAGGCAAAGGAGGTTGCAGAGACAAATCATCGCCGGTGGCATTAACCAGCTCCACCGTGTAGAAATTAGTGCCTCGAAAGACATCATCTATGATCGTTGCATGCCCACCGGAGTGGCTTCCATCACCGTGAATAACCAACTCTTGCTCCTTCCAAACAAACTTTATGAGCTGGTGAAGACTAGAAGGCACAACACCATCCATGTGGAAGAACGGACTTCTGAGAAAAAGGTTGTAGCAAGTGTCCATGTCTAGGAGCTAAATCTTTGCGTGGAACTCTACCGGGCCCATTTGAATGACCAAGTTTACCACTCCAAGCGTGTCTCTTTGTACCCCATCAAAGTCTCTCACGTTGACTTGGTTTGGTTCAAGCTTCCCCAAATGAAACCTTAATTGCCTCAAACTCAACAACGGACAAATACTGAGACTAGATCCATCATATGCCAAGACCCGGTTTATAACCCTTTCTCGACATATGGAAGTGACATGCAAAGCTTTATTGTGCATACTCTCTTCTAAGTGCAACTCTACAACACATAAGTTGATCTAATATCCTCGCATAACCTGGTTGATCATAACCGCTACATTGTCGTTGGTTGGTGCCCACGGTCACTTATGTATCATACAAATCCTTCATTAAAGCTTGCCTATGCAGCTGTGAACTCATAAATAGGTCCAACACGGAAATCATAGCCAGGGTTTTCTCCAAATGCTTAAAAATTGAATAGTCCTTCGGCTGTATCTTTCTCCATATCAGCTTTGCCCTTACTTATCGTCCTCTTTCCATGGTCATTCTTTTGCCCTCCATGGGCCAACTCTTCTGAATTATAACATCTTCCAGACCTGGTCATACCATGAGAAGAAGTGGTTTCGATCACAAACCTTAGCCTAGCGAGAGTTTCTATTGGCACCAAGGCAACAACCTTTGCGGGTGTCAGAATGAAAAACTCCTTTTTCTCCTTGATGCTCAGCGAAGCCACTATTTTTTACAGCTCATCACAAACAATCGGGACTATCGCCTTTGTCACGCACCAATCATCATCCATCTCTATCATATTGATACTGATGCCCCCATTATTTGGCAAAGGATTGATATTGACGTTGGGCGTAGATGTCTAGAGGGAGACCACCTTCTGGACGATTAGATCCTGGATTTTGTGCTTGAGGTTAATACAATCCTCAATAACATGTCCAATGCTATTTGAATGATATGCACACTTCTATCGGGTCTGTAAAAATGGGAACTAGTGTCCACTGGCTTGGGTCCCACAGGGTGGATGTAACTTGCCGAAGTTAATCGTTCGTACAACTTTGTTCGTCTTTCGGCAAGTGCTGTAAAAGATTTGGTGCGATTTTTCTCAAATCTGGGAGAAGGGTGATCATAGTTGCCTTGCTTAGTGGGAGGCATATAATGAAAATTTTAGATGTTAGGAAAGGAGCTTGATATTGGGGATAGGGATTAGTTTGGTAATTTGGTAATGGAGCTTGGTAGTTCGTGGGGGTATTTGAACCCGCACAAATACTTCAACAATTTCTTTTTTAGACATGGGAGGACGAACTCTAGCTTCCTCCTTTTGTCGTGTGTACGAAAACTCTCTGTATCTTTCATTGTACTTCTGTTTCATCTTCTCTGTAAGTTATGTTCCTTTGGCTATGATATCATAGAAGAGATTCCTCTTTTGAGCACCACAATCCGGAACATTAGGAGGAACTTGCTTGGCCTCTCTGCCTCTAGTCGCAATAGTAGTACAATTCTCACGTTGTGATCATCCTTCCCACAACCAAAGCGCCCACTAGTTTCGGATAGACACTTCCCAAAGTGCTTCTTCCCACAAGTAGAACAAGTAGGCTTAACAACTTGGGGACCACCACCTCTCTCATAGTTAGCCTTAGGAGCCCTAGAGCCATCTTGATTTGGAGCCCTCTTCTTAAACTTATGTTGAACTTGCTCATCGGTTCTTCCCCTCTTATAATCTCTACTTCTCCTCCCAAGTTTAGACTCTTCAATGGATTTAACATATACCATAAGCCTAGATAGAGTAATGTCACTATAGAGCATGGTTGTGCGACACTCTTCCTTCAAAATATCCGAAACACCGTCAAGAACCTACTTATCTTATCCCTAGGGTTAGACACCAAGGATGGAGCATACTTAGAAAATATGATAAACTTTAAGGAATACTCCTCAACACTCATGCTACCTTGTCTAAGGTTTATAAATTCCTTATTCTTAACCTTCCTCGTCTCACGGGGAAAGTACCTTTCTCAGAATGCTTCCTTAAACTCTTCCTTCTCTTAGGGACCTGATTCAATCGGTCTACTATACTTCGATTGAGTAATCCATACTTGAGCAATCTCTTTCAATTGATAGGAAGCTCACTCCGCTTTCTCCCTAGAAGTCACTCCCATAGAATGCACTATCTTATACACCTCATCCATGAAAGCTTGAGGATCTTCTCCCACCTTAGAACTAAAGAAGATAGGAGGATTCATCCTCACAAAGTCCCTCAACCTAGAGGTCATAGTACTCTCTATAGCATTCACCCTGGGCCCAATGTGTTGATTCAGTTTAGTTGTCATAGCTCAGGCTAGGGTAAGGAGAGCCTCTCTAATCTCCCCATTATCCATAACCAGGGGAACCACCGGAACCTCATTACCTCCTTCCACAATAGGAACTTTATCACCTTGAGCACCTTGAACACCTTGAGGAACTTGCACACATTGTGGCACTTGTCCACCTAGGGGAGGAAGTCCCTCATTCATATCATTCTCCTCAACCCTCCTAGCCGGTATCCTCCTCGTGTTCATCTTCCTAGAAACACAAGGAAAACCATAAGAAAAGGACACTCATAACTTTTAATCTCTACGGCACGACTTATGAGTAGAAAAGAAGGGAAACTCTATCATCCTATAGCCTCTCAACAATAGATGTGTCGCGACTCACATCGATGGTCAATACTCTACTAGACGTGGCTTTTTGAGACTTTTCGATTCCTAAGACTACTTTCATAACCTTATGCTCTGGTGCCATGTTTGTCATGACCCGAGAGTCCCCCTAGAAGTTAGGGTATTCTTGAATCGAAACACAACGTAGTCGACCTCTCGGAGGTCTTATACAAGCCCTTTCGTACCATTCATTGCATACATGTATGAAAAGTAATGCAAATTTAAAACTTCTCACAAAATAATAATACTTCAAAATATCTCTTTTATAGAAAAACATAATAAAAAGCTAAGTCTCAAAGTCGCCATCTTAGACATATGAATATATTGGGACACGGCTTATACTTCATCATATAAAAAATAGCTAAAGTTTATTATAATACTTTCAATAAGGAAATCTAATTTCAAGATGTACTCGCATCTAGTGAGGACATACCAACACTTTACTTGAATGAATACTAATCCAAGCTTCCACTTCGAGACTCCTCCCAAATTTCACCTACACCATTGGAGATATACAAAATGTATGGAATTAGTACAAGCACTTGTACTAAGTATGTGATAATGCATAAAATCATTATAAACAGACTTTTGTATAAAACATGCTCTTTTTGAGAAAACCTCTAAAGACAAGTATAATAATCACTTACAAGTCAACATATATGCACATAAGTGACATTCCACAATATAGCATCAACATCACTTCAAACCATATAAGCGTATCCAATTTCCACCAAAGGTTATCTATCACATTCGGGGAGCACCCCGTAGAAGTAACATGGCGTACTTGACCTCTCGGAGGTCTTATACAAGCCCATAGTTATCATTAATCGCATTGACATAGTAAATTTTATGGAAAATTTAAAATTGTCTTAACACATCATATGCTAAAACATTACTTCATATATATAAGCATAAGTCTTATACATACATAGACCTTAAGTCTCTTTGCCATCTTAGACTCAACAACATTAGAGTACATTAGGGACACGACCCTTAAGACACATTACATAACTATACAATATTAAACACTTTACAGTAAAGACATAAGTAGGAGATCCTTGAACTTAAGGATTCCTTTCATTGAGTTTGAGAATCATCTAGCAAGCTTTTCACCATTCAAGACATCCTTTAAGCATCCATAACCTACACTTTGTGGAAAAGTAGAGAAGAATGGGATTAGCACAAGAATGTACTAAGTATGGCAACCATGCAAAAACATGCATTTAAAAGGGACATTTTCTTTGAAGTCATACTTCATTGCATTTTAATTAAATCATCATAAAACCCTTATACAATAGCATTTATATCATTCACATACTTCATAGGAACATCATAAAAGGCCAAACATAATAGAAAATAACATATAGAATTTAAGTCCCGTTTGAGGTCACTTTACAGTAAGCTCATTCTCCATAACAGTGAACTCCTTCTTTTCATTCATTAACCTCCCAAGTAATCCTTTAGTGATACTTGGTGCAATGCATCACCTTAGGACCACAAGGAAAACCATACATACAACTTACACAAGCCAACACATGTCAACATAGAAGTATAGCACATTACAAGACACAATCAAGTCAAGACCATAAGGCATTACAGTGAACTATATTCATTTACACATATTTTACTTCTTTTTTATATTCATCATTATAACACCTTGTTCATGACCCCAATCTTAGCCTACCAGTGCAATGTACATGTGAAGCCCCATAACTCCACACATACTTAGTAAACTCTTCATGAGACCACAAACCTTAACATACCATTCATACATCCTCATAACAAGTAAATACAACTTGATTCATGTCAATACAAGACCTGCATCATATAGTCATTTAGACCAACAAAGTGAACATAAGGATAGATCATATCATATAGATTCATACCATGCACATCTTCAAAACAAGTACACAACTTATACAATATCATGCATAAAGACATAATCATAATCATACATATTAGGTCACTGTAACAACCCGAAAATGACTATGCTAAGTAATGCCTAAACGTACCTAGAATTCCTAGATTAGACCGGGTTCACACGGCTTGTTGCGCGTAGAACCAGACCTCAGAACCTATGCACTACCCAACCCAACCAACTTGGTGAGTTAGTTAAGCTAGTAAAGGTGAGAACCAACCATGTAGGGCACTAGAATTAAAGAGATTCACCCGGATGAGTTTTACCGGACTTAAAAGGGGTCATCTTAGATGTGGAGGTTCTAGGGGTAAAATGGTATTTTCCAAGCTAAGTGTAGTATTTTAATTACCCCAAATATTAATTGATTAATTAATTAATATGGTTAAGGGGCAATTCGGGTAGAGGTGGCCGAATTTGACCCTTGAAGCGAAATCTAGCTCCACCCGGGTTCGAGCCTTGGTGGAAGCAATGATTTAACTGATTAAATTGTATTTAGTGAATTAATTAAATTAATTATTATTTAAATTGCTGACTTAGGAAAAAGGAAAAATATCAGTTTTTTTTTAATTAATGATAAGTCCTAATTTGACTAAGTATCCACCTAATCTCCTAATCCTAAGCTAACTCATTCTCACGTCTCTCTCTCTACTCTCACCTTATTTACACGATCACTCATCTGTAAAACAAAAGAACAGAACAAAAATATAAATTTCATCATGAACTTGAACACTCAAACTCAAAAGCAATATAAGCTTCAAAACGAAAAGCAAAAACCAAGTTCTCTACGGATTGTGCTTGTGATTTCGGTGGTGAGACGTTGGCTTAGTGGGGGGATTTTGGCAGCACATAAGAACATCTTTTAACGACTTCAGGTATGGGTTTTCTTCCCTCTTGTTCTCTTTCCCAAGAGACCCCTAAGGTTCAGACTATTCAAAATCAAAAACTAAGATTGTCCCCGTTGCATGCCGCTGTCATTAGATCCTTTGAAAGATTCAAGTATCCGTTGGTATGACTTCTGGTAGATGATTTTAGGGTTGGTTGTGATTACGTGTTTGAATGTGTTTTCAGAATTATGTAGAAATGAAAGAAGTGTTTCCGAAAATGTGTGATATGTTAACTTGTAGATGCACGTGTGTACTATGATTTTGGTCTCGGCTTGAAGCATGAAATTTGACAAGTTGAATTGTTGTATTTTACGTATATGAATATGTTAAAAACGTGATGTTCATATGAGTTCAAAGTTGCTGAATCGAATGATAATTCTAGACTTAAAGTAACCTTGAAAATGCACCTAAAGATCTCCCTAAAAACTACTCAAAATGTGTTAATGTTTAACGTGAAAGAGGGTGAGGAAATGGACTGCAAAAAGGTGATAAAATTTCTGAAAGTAACCATGAAAACTCACCTAAAGATGCACTAGATGCTACACGAAAATTGTCCTAAATCTAGCATTTAAAAGTAGAGAAAATGGACTGCAAAAAGGGTGAACAAATCTCCAGCATTCTTGAAATTTGTTTCGGCAACTTACTGTTTAAAATTTTAGTTTTTAAAAAAAGATTGAACCCAAGACCTCATCATATAGAAGTAATAAAAAAATTTAATAATAAAATGAGGTAATGGGGATTCGAAATGGGGTAAAGCTCAAGTGAAAAGTTAGGCGAAAAATGAAAGAAAATGAAGTGAGGCGGGTGGGGTTCGAACCCACAACCTCTTGGATGGATGAGGGAGAGAGGAGAAAAATTAAATAAAGAAATAATAAAATGAGGTATGTGGGGATCGAACCCACAACCTCTCGGCCTAATGAGAAAGTAAGGAGAAAATTAAATAAAAGAAAAATGAGGTTGTGGGGGATCGATCCCACATCCTCTTGGTCAAAAACAGAAATGTCAAGGAGAGAAAAGAAAGAAAAAGAAATGTAGGTGTTGGGATTTGAACTTGGGTCCCCAAGCTGAAATTTTAAATCAAAATTTAATATAAGACTAAGTGTTGCTCAAGGGATTTGAAATCGGGTTCCCTTGCCCAATTCTGTATTGATGCATAAGTCTTACGTGAATAAATACTTAAAGAAAGATGCCTATAGGAATCAAAATCGAGACCTCGGCATACTTACAAGATGCATAAGTCTTGTACCACATAATCTTGGGTAATTATGAGTCACTTAGACGAATTATGAACGAAGCCTCATGGCTTATACGTATGGGTTCATAAGTCCAGCGTACGTTTAAAAATAAATGAACATAAGATGTATCTGATGAAATGATGTGACCCCCGGAGGGTTAAGTAGGAATGTGAAACACATTAAAAGTCCAAGTGCATTGGCATATGATGAAATGAACATTCACGTAATAAGGTCAGTAATTATGTTATACTATGATGCTAATGAAAATAGTGACAACATGATAAGAGGCTAGTGCAAGTGACTGCATCTACGCTTAAAAATCAATGTCACTAAATGAAATTTCTAAGAGAGTATATTTATGATAAACGATGAATAAATCAAGAAAGAGTGGCTACATGAGGATAGGCTAGTACAAGTGAGACAAGTTGTATCTCCGCCTACAATCAATGTCCCTCAAAGTAAATTCGAAGAGAGCATATGTATGTTATACGATGAACAAATAATGAAAGGTGAGTAAAGATGAAATGAAAATATGTTAAGAAAGAACAGGGTGGCATCACAATATGAGGCTAGTGCAAGTGAGACAAGTTGTACCTACACCAATATAAGGTCACCAAAAGTACTCACCTAAGAGAGTGTTGAATATTAAGAGCAAGTCTCAATCACACTCTATATGTAAGTGTAAGGACAATTCACACTTAATACGTAAAGAAGAGATGATAAATCATCTAATGATCTCTGACTACCTCATGCTAGAAGCAAGCTTCGTGTATGTATGAGTTGAATGTAAATAGGAACTTTAAACGGAGCACCGATAGGCTAGCTATGAGTGGTGACATCTTCTTTCTGGAAGGGCGGAGGTTCACGTAATTCTCATGAGATGAGACTGTCCACCAAGGTGGGTATGTGTCTTCCTAAATCTCCTAGTCTTTGAACTATGCTGCCAACATAGGGAACTACCCAGTGGTTTTCCACCTAAGCGAGCTAGGGATGTTTTGGTTTCACCTTGGCCAGTGACTCCACCTCTTTTCGGTGTGGGGAAGACACCGGATTTCATGATGCTCACATGATCTATGTCGGTTAAAGTTGAAGTTCCTCAAAGTATGATAGATAATGAAATGAATGATACCAAAGGTGTTTGGATAGGATAATCAAGAGGTGAACTAGACTCAAGTAATGACACTAGGTCATTCTTAGTCATTGCACAGTGAACCCAATGAGAGTCTTAAACTACATCCTAGGTATAGTTGGTGTTTAAACTAGCCTATGAATGAAATGAAATGAAGTACGTATGAATGAATCAAGCAGACTCTGTGTTTGCTAAAGAAGGTTCCCTAGTTGAGGTCCCATATGTTGAGCCATCATTTTGGGAAGTCCTAATGTTAAGTCCATTATTCAAAGGTCTCATGGCATATGAACGAATGATATGAAATATGATATGTGCTATATGCAATATGTTATGTGCTATATGCAATATGTTATATGTTGTGTGCAATATGATACATATGATGATGCATGTTACTCTCATGGCATGACTTTCCTAATCCGATTTTTGCAAGTCCGCTGACTTGAATTTCCATAACTCATATCGTTAGGAGAGAGTTATTCTAAATCATGCATGTCTGTGGTGTGTGCTTGCATATACCCATACTTAGTACAAGTGTGTACTAATTCCATACATTTATCTACTTGTATGTGCAGATGCAACTGGATGTTAGAGCTTACGAGTCGACGCAGAGTTTATTCGGACGTGAAGCTTTCATCCGGATTTGGTAGGCCCTAATGCTTTCGAGGATGCTTGATGATTTATTCTAGCGTACATGTAGGCATGAGCTAGTGGAGTATGTTCCACTAGCGTTTCTTTCGTATTTACTTTCATACGTTGTATTGGTGCCATATTGGCAACTCTATATTTATGACTATATCTTTCCTTTGATTTTCTTGATTTAGATGGTTGTTGTGAACGCTTATGAGTTTACGTAGATAGTATTATGCGAGATCAAAGTTTTCCAATATGATGTTTAAGTAAAAAAAAGTTCAAATTTTCCTCTAAAATTAACCTAGATAAAGTAACGATGACGTATGTAGGCTTGTCTGCGACTTCTGAGAGGTCAACGACGCCGGTCTCATCTGGGGTCTAGATCCCAGTCGTGACAGTCACCTTCCTTGGACTTCCTAAGGAGATACTTGTTCAATGTCTAGATGAGTTCATTACTTCCACCTATACTAAGTAACATCCCTTAAGTTATCCTAGTTAGGATCTTATTTCTTTACTTCCATTGTTAATTTTACTTTAGGGAAACCATAGCCTTAACCGACACTAAGACCATGGATGCTAATCATGTAATTTGGTGTTGTAGAGACTTACACCAATGAAGGTGTTCCAACCTAGCCAAGGTAGAACATTAATGTACATCCTAATATCCTTAGTGAATTCACTTTTCTAGATTCTATGTGGTAAATCTCTCTACATGCCATTGGACAATTGGGGCCTCATCTCATGAGAAAACATGGGTGATCCCTTCCTCAAAAGGGAAGTCAATACCTCATGTGGGTCCATAGGTGAATATTACTCAAAGGGAAGTCAACACTCTATAAGGGACAAATGGTGAATCTTTCCTCAAGGGAAAGTCAACACCTCTCAATGTCAAGTTCACTCGGTGCTAAGCTAAGTTCCCTTTATTGAAAAGCCTTTACTTACATTTTTCATAAATCATAGGCTTGAGATATTCATTCTTTATATGCTTATAGCATATTCAAGAACCTATCTAGTTTAGAGTATTCTTGGGCACCCCTGTCAAGGCCCCTCTCACTTACAAGATCATCATTCATGTGTGTGTGTACGTACATGTGCGCAAACCTTTCACATAACACATAGATATCACACATGTTCATACATCAATGCATATTTCTATCGGTATAACTATTTGATCAATCCCTTCATATAAAACCCACTAAGACTCTATGCACATTCATACTTCATCATATCGTATAAGCTTAACATGCATAGTAGTAGAAACTAGTGAATATGAGAACTACCTTTCATTTAGACACCATGAACCTTTACTACGTTCAAGCTTGCATGAAGTGTGAGTGTGTGTGTACATTGTCCAACATGATCACATAATGTCTATCAACAACATATTGAGGCATCCACCCTCTAAGACCACAATACCCTTCAAGTATATACCACACAACACACCTTAACATAGGAGACATGACAACTTCATAGTATACTTTAAGACTCCTAACATTAGCTATTCACACATTCACATAGGGTACATGGGTAGGGGTCATTAATCCTTAATAAATAATCCATGGCTGCACCTACACATGATCTCACAAAGCCATTCACATGCTCATAACACTAGTAACACAACCTAGGTTCACAACTATAATTGAAGACTAGGCACAAGTTACACATAAGGTGATCATCATAATCACTTATCCATATATTCATGAATTTGCCTTCAAGTCCATGGTCAACACATGTATAATGACAATAACGTAAACACCGCCACCATAAGTGGACCATACCACACAATACCATATAAGACTTTATCAACTACATTACTGTAGAACAGTAGAGAGATGAACCATTCTTACCATTTCATCAATCTTTGATCATCATTGATCAATATGGATTTCTCATCATTTATACATTATAGAGAAGTATCTATATGTTCTTAAACCATAAATGAAACCATGAACAAGTCGTCACAAGAGCATGATTCAACTAGTGCACTATATCACATATATGGTAGGAAGTAGAGAGTTTTAGATCATCGAGTAACTTCCCTAGTTTTGCTCATCAATCATATTGTATCAATAATATACATCTATGGAAGTAGTCAAATAGATATAAATCAAATCTAAATCATGCTTCATCTACCCTAGAATTAAGATCACCTAATGTTTGTTACAACATTCAAATTGTAGGCTAGAAGAACCTAGATCAATTCATGTCAAGACTCCTTTTCTTTGATCATCAAGAATTCATACCCAAAATTCATTAATATCATCTATACAAGGCAATAGTTGAGGACCATATAATTTACAAGAAATCCTACTACGATTTCAATAACCTCTAGATTACAGTGAACATGTTATTTTAGACATCAATGGAAAGTAGAAGAATATAGGCCAATCCAACCTTGAACCACATATATCACATATATATAACTCAACAATAATATCCAAGTGAGACAGTAGGTACAATTATGCCTACACAATTGAATTCCACATTCATTCATAATAAGGTCCATGTTACAGTGACGGCCATGCTTAACATTCAATAGGACGTCTAGATCACATTCTTTAGGTATCAATCCACATTAATACAATATCACGTAATGCATCATCAATACACATCCTAAACAGTAGATCTAAGCATATTAACATAGTTGAATCACAATTCGACATGCATAAGATCAAGATCATAAAGCCATACATAGACTAAAATCAAGTTTGTGAAAGATCATGGGTTCATAATGCAATTGGATTGAAAACCACGTGCAAATAAGTATATAATCCCTAATACATTCATATTATTCCTTTTAAATTAATTTAAGAAAGAACCCATGGCACATTGAAGAAGAAGATGTTTGATCATAAATTCTCTTTTGAAACTTTGAAATTTAACTCTCTATATGGAAGGATAACTAGAGATGAAGGATGATCATACCTTTTTATTCATGAAAACCTCTAAAACGTGATGAATCATCCATGTAAATCCGATCTCCAAGCTATTCTTGAGCTTCACCAACAATGGTGGTTTCTAGGGAGAATATTTTTTGAGGGAAAGGTTTCTTACGTGTGTATGGGATTGGGAATGGGAGGTTCACGTGCTTGACGACTTATATACACCCAAAAATAGGTTAATAAATCAATTAGGGTCAGTTTAGGACACGGGGGTGAATTTACCATTCACCCCTTTAATAAAACAGTACGCAGGCAGCAGGTTAAAGGCCATCATCGACGGACCCATCTACTGGCCGTTGGTCAGTCGACGGGCCGTGCATTGGCTTCCGTCGATTGTTCCTTGGCCAATTTTTATCTTTAGACCTGCCCAAGCTAAGTGTCAAACTATGAGGCCTCACCTACGGGCGGTTGGTTGACCAACTGGACGTCATTTGGTCCGTCGATTGATACTGCTAAGGAAGTGTCTCGACCAGCCTTGGTTCCTTCTTGTGGGCCCTTTTGCGGGGTACTTTTGAAGTCCTAACCAGACGTTTACCACGTAAATATAACCCTTAACAAGTTTTAGACGTTCCACATAAATTTCACCAAAAACAAACAGCTGCAACACGTCCAAACATGCAAGGCCACATCAAGACACACACATGCATGTCTCGAGGCTATCTTTCGAACGTCTTGGGCGTTCTTGGACGTTTGACCTCCAAACTTCAGAAAATATCATTAAACATCATTATAAATCATTTTAAGACTTCATAAGCTCATTTCATACACATATAAGCACGCATAGACATATGAGGCACATAGGAGACTAATCGTCGAACGTCTTGGTCGTCTTTGACGTTTGACTTTCAAATCACCTCAAACTTTGCACACTAAATCTTAACCATATTATGAGCCATTTAATAACCTTAAAACTTTAAGAAAAACATGTTAGGATGTAGACACCCTAACTCATTTTGGGGGTCTTACATTATCCTAAGACTTACTTAAGTAAAACAGGAAGAGACCGAACATACCGTCTCTTCAAGCTTACCTAAGAAACCCTCAACGCTACCCTAGATAGAGCACATTCTATTCAACATACATTATCTAAAGTTATATTCATTCATTAAGTCAATTAGAAGACATTTCATTCATTATAGACTTTACATAATGGTCTTTAAGAAGACCTAGGGCACTCACACTCTAACATCTTTAAAGCTTAATCGTGCAATGTCTAGATAGCGTCTCATTCCACTACCTAAACTTCATAGTACTTATCCAACACAAGAATGTATCTCAAATGATGAGAATAGGCAATAATCAACATAGACCATACTATCTAGGCACGGAATCCAGAGTCATAAACCTACTCTGATGGAGGGTGTTCTACTTGCCAAGGGTAGAACTATTAGGCCCTCATACATAGGCAGATTCCAACAACACTCAAGAAACAATTAGGCCCTCATACTTCAATGCACATAGACTTGAGTTAATTGAATCAACAAAGTTCTTTACTAGTTAGACCTGGTTCTATGAAGTTCATACTCAACCATACCATGCTTAGTTGTGTCCATGGAGGAATTTCCTTCTCCTCAACAAACTTGCATGTATCATGAGTTCACACCGAAGAAAAGTACAAGGTCTATTCCTTCAAGAATGAGATATTCTAAACTTTTAAACCAAGGCATGCTCATGTTTCCTACCTAGTGAAGTCTAAATGGTAAGTCACACCAAGTACATCACACAAAATAGGAAGCCATTTAACCAAATGTCAAGTTCTAACATAGCAATAGCCTTCACAGTAAGCATCACTTGGGAAAAATAACATAAATCGTAGGCACACACAAGAATACTAGCTAATCATGCCTTCACTTTTCAAAAGTGAGCCTATAATCATGCTTTCCAAACCATACAAGTCACATAGTTTTCAAGAGACTCAACACTTTTTATTTTAAAGAGACTCAACTTTTCATTAAAAGGCTAAACCTTACATATCAAAAGTGACTAAAACCAAGTTTATTTCCTTATCTCATGAAGTCAAATTCACAACTAGCATGTTAAGATGCACAATAAACATGAGAAAACATGGATTTTATCAAAATTTCCCTTCATGCAGTTTGGAATATCCCCAATATCTTTAAGGTAATGTCAATCAAAACATACAAAACATATAAGGTCATTCAATTCATACTTTAGACAAAACTCTATTCATGATCAAGCTTACCAAAATTCATTACATTGTAGCTCAAGCAAAAATAGAAGGGCAATGTAGAATATATATACAATGTTACTACTCCATCACTATCCCCCGCTTAGGGTAAACCGAATTAAGAGAAACTTAACCCAACCTCAAGAGGATCTTAACTTACAACATTCATTTTTCATCACTTAGGCAATTACAGTAAGTCAACTAAGGCATTCTAAACATTATCACCTTGGCAATTTATCCTCAATTATCAAGTTAGGTCATACCATTCAACCACATAAGGTTTTTATACAATATAATAGACACCAAGGTCATACATCATTATAGGAAACAATAGAGAAGACTTAGCTATAAATTGTCTTCTTTTTATTTAAACATTACAATAAGGTGACTTCTAGGTCAATCCAACCTAGATCATCACCCTACCAAGAAAAGCATACTACCTTCACACTTAGGATCAAGTCTATACAAAGGACTCCAATCCATACTAGGCAACTTATCAAGGACCACACATATACAAAGGGAAACATTGAAGACTTTTAAGCACATATTCTTAGGGTATCATGCTTCCATAGGTATTCACTAAGCATTTCTAGCTCAAATCATAATATTAGGCTACCATCATGTAAAATCATATAGTAACATATCATTCCAAAAGTAACTCATTTTAACCATATTAAATTCTAACATGTTTCAACTATGTCATGACATACATTTCTCAACATAACATACTATTTCACATAAATCTCATAGATAGCCATAAAGGGCATCATATGAACTAAACATGCCAAAAGTCACCTTCACATATACTCAATGAAACCATAAAACCAAGGTAAGCATCAAAACTCACCTTTTCTCCGTTAAGCATATAATATAATCTCATCCAAGCAATCACATCTAAAAGACCATCGGACAAGAAAACATAAGAGAGAGATCTTATAGAGTTAAGTCATGGCAGGATATGAGAATGATGAAGAAGGTAAAATCTATCGTCCTATAGCCTCCCGTACCATTTGATGTCTCGCGACTCACCACCAATGATAAGAGACTCTACTAGACATGGAAATATGAGACTTCTTGAACCTAAACCACTTTTAAAACCTCATGCTATAATACCACGTTTATCACATCCGGGGAGAACGCCCTAGAAGTAACATGGAGTAATTGACCTCTCGGAGGTCTTATACAAGCTCATAGTTATCATTATCGCATTGACATAGTAAATTTAGCGGAAAATTTAAAACTTTTCGTAGCACATCATATGCTAGAAACATCACTTCATATATATATATATATAAAACATAAGTCATAATACATACTTAGACCTTGAGTATCTTTGCCATCCTAGACACAACATCATAAGAGTATTTTAGGGACACGACCCTTACAACATGATACATAACTATACAATTTATAAAACTTTACAGTAAGCTAAACATTAGGACATCCTTGGACTTAAGGATTCCTTTCCTTGATCTTGGGAATCACATATCAAGCTCCTCAATCATATAGACATCCTTTAAGCATCAATAACCTACACTTTGTGTAAAATGTAGAGAAGAATGAAGTTAGTACAAGAATGCGCTAAGTATGGCAACCAAGAAACAACATGCATTTAAAAGGGACATTTTCTTGAAATCATACTTCATGCCTTTTTGAGTAAATCTTCATAAAAACTTTATACAATAGCATCTATATCATTCAAATGCTTCATATAGACATATTCAAAGTCCAAACATCATAGAAAATCACATATAGAATTTAAGGCACATTTGAGGTCACTTTACAGTGAGCTCTCTTCACATTACAGTAAGCTTTTTTCCTTAACAATGAACTCTTTTCCTTCAACTCATTATCATCCCAAGTAACCCTCTAGTAATACTTGGTGCAATACATCACCTTAAGGCCACAAGGAAACCATACATACAATCTACATAACCCAACACATACCATCATAGAAGCATAACACATCGTAGACACATTTAAGTAAAGACTCTATTGGCTTTACAGTAAGCTACATCAATTTTCACTCATATTCACTTCACTTCACAAAAATCATCATAAGACCTTACTCGCAATTCCAATATAAGTCTACTAGTGCAATGTACATATAAAGCCCCATAATCTCACACATAGTTAGTAAACCTATCATAAGATCACAAGCCTTAACATCCAATTGATACATCAACATAGTAAGTAAAGTCAACTTCATCCAAACTAGGCAAGACCTTCATCATATAGTCACTGTGACCAACATCATGCATATAGGGACAAGTTCACATCATATAGGCTTATACCATGCACATCTTCATAGCAAGTATACAAATACTACAATGTCATGTATCAAGACATAAGCATAATCATACACATTTGAACACCTCCCTAGGACTTCCTAAGGAGCTACTTGTGTAATGTATATATGGGTTCATTACTTCCACCTATCCCAAGTAACCTCCCTTAAGTCATCCTAGTTAGGGTCCTAGTCATTTACTTCCATTGTCCATTTTACTTTAGGGAAACTATAGCCTTAACCGATACTAAGTCCATGGGTGCTAAACATGGAATTTGGTGTTGTAGAGTCTTACACCAATGGAAGGTGTTCTTATCTAGCCATGGTAGAACATTAATACATGCTAGCATCTAATTGATATCACTTGCTACATCTTATGTGGCAAGCATAGTTTATGTAACTTGGGGGACGTCATGAAAACATCACTCCACACCCTTTTTGGGTCATGAGGCTATCCACCCCGTGCGGACCGTCAGTGGACCCTTTATCCTTCCTTCCTCAGGAAGGTGCCACTCCCTAATCTACAAGTTCACTCTGTGCTAAGATAAGTTCCCTTTTTTCAAAAGCCTTTATTATCATTTCTTTATAAAAAATAGGCTTAGGAGAGTCATCCCCTCATATGCTTTGCTCATAGGTCATAGATGATAGTTCATCAACCTAAATCATGTGAGAAGTCCTTTCACATGGACATAGCATATGTGAGCACTATCTAGTTATGTTTATATAAGGCAGGTCCAAATCGTCTGCTTTTGCGGTTAATTTTTTTTCTGTTTTTGCTGTCTTCCTTTCCACTTTCTTCGTTCTGTGTAGCCTCTTCTCTGCTGTTTTCAAGACGATTCTGCACTGTTTTTAAGACGATTCGCCGCTTTTTTATTGTGTTTTTAAGACGATTCACCGTAAAAAAAATATTCCAGGACCTTAAGATTCTAAAAGAAAGCAAAGAAAGCGCTTTACAAAGAATACAGAGATATCTCGACCAAAGAGAAGTCGAGAAAAGGGGAATCCAGGAATATGAGCCAGAAGAAATAAAAGAAAAGTACCCACTAATAGACTGGATTGCCTGCAACCTTATTTACAAAAGGCCCTTAAAGACAAAACAGCTACTCTTATATGGACCACCGTCCACCCAGAAAACCTTGCACACCTTTCAAGGCCCCTCTATTGACTAGATTATCATTCATGTGTGTGTTTATACATATATGTGAGCAAACCTTTCAAATAACACACAAATGTCACACATTTCCATATATCAATACTTAAGTCTATGGGTATAAATGTATGAGCAATCCTTTCATATAAACACACTAAGACACTATGCACATTCATACTTCCTTCATGTCATATAAGTTATATTCATAATATGCCCATACATTCATTTTCATATACATAGAAACCAAACCTAGAAACTATCCTATTAAGGTACACATGTGCAATGCATATAAAAGGTCCCATTCCCTTGCCCACACTAGTACACCTATCAAGTCATCCTTGTTAGGGAATGCATAATGCTTCACATACATATACTTTGCATGCATAGTAGTAGACATTAGTGCATATTAGAATTACCCTTTAATTTAGACACCATGAACCTTTACTACTTTTAAGCATGCATGAAGTGTGTGTGTACATTGTTCGACATGATCACATAATGGACATCAACAACACATTGAGGCATCCACACTCTTAAGACCATATTACACTTTCAAGTATAGACCACACAACACAATTTAGCATAGAAGACAAGAAAATCTTCACATTACATTCAAGACTCCTAACCTTAGCTATTCACACCTTCATATAGGGGTACATAGGTACGGGAATCTCAACCATTATAACTCATAAATTGAATCACTTACACCTTACCCTAATATAGATATACTAATTCTTATACAATATCCATACAACCTAGATCACAACTAGAATAGGAATGTAGGCATAAGCTTCACATAGTGTGATTATCATAAGCGCATATTCATATATTCATCAATTTGCCTTCAAGGCCATAATAAACACATATATAGATTGACAAGAAGGAAATACCGCAACCATAAGTGGACCATACCATGCCATACAAGGCTTCATCAACTACAATAATATAGAAAAGTAGAGAGGAAGAGTCATTCTTACCAATTCATCAACCTTTGGTCATCATTGACCAATACACCGTTTTCATCATCAATACATTATAGGTCAGTAGCTAAATATACATTTAATCATGAAAGAAACTATGTACAAGTCGCCACAAGATCATACTATAACATAATACAAGGCATCACATATACTAGAAAGTAAAGAGTCATAGATCACTTGCCAATATTCTTTACTTTGATTACCATGATTAACATTCATAATATACCAATAATACCAACCTAGGGCAGTAGCTAAAGACATAATAATCAAGACTAAATCATGCTTCATGTACCCTAAGTTGAGATCACTTTATGTTCATAGCATTATCAACCTTTAGGATAAAACATGTAGATTAATCCTTATCAAGGTTCCTTTGATTTGATCATCAAGGGTTTATACCCACAATTTATTCATAACATCAACCTAAAACAGTGTCTATTATCATCTTCACCTATCGAATTCAACATTCAATCATTATAAAGGCAAAGTTACAGTGAGCTCCTAGAAATCTAAACTAGGTATGTTCAAATCTTCTTACATTGCACATGGATCCTTCATCATCAATTCATCATCAATAGACTGAAATAATAGTAGATATAACCAATTCAACGTAATAGAATTACAATTCAATCCACAATAAGCCATGATCACAATGCACATGCAAGGGATAAATTGAGTTTTGGAAGGGACATGGGTTTATCTTGCAATTGGATTTAAAATCACGTTCAAACAAGTAGATAATAATCATTACTCTAATATTATTCTTTTGAAATCAATTTAAGAAAGAACACATGGCTAGATTGAAGAATAAGAGACTTGATAATGAAACTTCTTTGAAAACATTGAGATTAACTCTCCAAATGAAAGGTTACTTAGAGATGAAGGATCGCCATACCTTTACTAGATGAAGAACCCACTCAAAAATGGAGAAGAACACATAGGAGTCCAATCGACAAGCTGACCTTGAACTTCACCTTTAATGGAGGTTTCTCGAGAGGATATTTGGGGAGAGGAAGTATTTTATTTTGATTTGAGGATGGGTAAAGGCTATTCACGTTTTAGATCATCTATATATACATAAAAATAGGTAAATAAACCGCCTAGGGTAATTTTAGCACGTGGGGTGAATTTTCCATTCACCCCAATAATAGGCAGCGTGCATGGCAGTGACTGCACGCCTGCATCGACGGGCACAAACGACGGGGCATTGGTCCATCGAGGGACCGTCCTGTGCCTCCGTCTTTTTGGTCTGAGGCTGTCATGTAGCCAAGACTTCTGCAGGCTAAGTGACCATCAATGCCTCCCCATCGACAGGTCTTAAGTCCACCAACGGGGCGTCAGTTGAGCTCGTCGATTAACACTGCCAAGGCAGTGTCTCGACAACCTTTGGGTCCTTCTTGTGGGCCCTTTTGTGGGGCCCTTAGGAAGTCGTACCCGGTCATTTCCAACGTAAATATAAACATAAACAAGTCAAGGACATTCGACATCAGTTTCACCCAAAAAATTACCCGCAACACGTCCAAACATGCTAGGCCCCTTTAAGACACACACATGCATGTCTCAAGGACTATCTTTCGAACGTCTTAGACGTTCTTGGACGTTTGACCTCCAAACTTCAAGAAACTCCATATACTTACTATAAACATAATTATAACACATTTTAATACTTCATAAGCCCATGACACACTCATAAACACCTAAAAGCACCTAAGGCCTCTTTGGCGACTAGTCGTCGAACGTGTTGGTCGTCCCTTGACGTTTGACTTCCAAATCACCTCAAACTTTACACACTGCCTCAATAACATATTATGAATCATTTTAGGACCTTATTACCTTACGAAAATCATGTTAGGCTCTAGAAACCCTAACTCATTTTGGGGGTCTTACAATGTTCAAGGCCACGTATCATTCATTCATACAAGACTAAGAGGCTTTAGTATCCTAAGTCAAGACATCTCATATGCACATATAATTCATTCATCAAGAAGAGGGACATAAGTCTACCTAAATAAGACACATCAATACTTTACTTTACCTTATCTCTAACACTCCGGAAATTCCATCACTTAGACAAGAGCTTAATCTATTTAATAATGCTTAAAATGATGTTTCCAGAAAAATGTACTTGTCTAGTGAAGAGCCTATTAGGTTTTAAGAATAAGTATTGGGGTACATAGGCATCCCAATGCCCAATATTGAGTAGTATTGGTAATATTGAAGAATATTGTCTTAAGGGTGTTAGCCAATTTTTGTATGTATACACAAGTAAATGAAAATATACCTTTAATGTTCAAATGCTCCAATCCAAGCTTATTTAGGAATTGTACCTTCAATGAAGACCCTAAGCTAAAAATCTTCATTTTCATCGCTTACACACATTAGGTACTAGGCATCCAAGTGTCAAGCCTAGGTACCATAGCATATGACCATTTAAAATGACCATGTAGATTAAGCAGTGACCCAGGACATAGTGAGGATCCTTGGACAAGAAGTGAACTTTCCAGAGTGCAAGGTTAGGGAAAGTACACGGCAACACATATTCAAGCACATGTGCTACCAACGGCCGAGAGACAAGCCCCAACCGAATTGGTTAGGGCGGTTAGGGGGCAGGTTGTGTCGGATCCAACCATGTTGGGCCGAGCTCCCTAACTAATTTTAGGTCCTAAATAGCTTACATAACTAACTAACTAACCTAGGACTAACTAAAATTAACTAACTAAGGTGCCCGAAAACCTAAGACCTAACCTGGTGATCTAACCGAATAACTAACTAAAGAAACATCGTAGTACCTAACCTAGGATGGTCCAAAGGGGTTGGTTATGGTCCTAACGACTTAGGGGTAATTTAGTAATTACCCTAGGTCACTTAATTAATTAAATTAGCAACCTAATTAATTAATTTAATTCCTAGTCAAACCCGAAGACCCTAAGTCAAACGTTCTCCTAGTTGTTGTCAATTTAGGAGGGGCGTTTTAGGTAATTTAAGTGGAAGGTCTTTAAGGTAATATATGGGACGTCTATATATAGATATTAAGTCAGTTTTATACCACAATTACTCGTCCCAAATCAGAATCAAACGAAATTTTCTTAATCTCTCAAGAACGCTCTCTTTTCCAAACTCCATTGAAGAACAAAAAAAGCTTAAGGAAGAGGTCGAAAGTTTTGAAGTCTCCAATCATATTTCGTGGATTATTCATATTTAGGGTATGGGTTTTCGCTGTTGGGATTCCTTTTCCCAAGAGGTCCTTTCAAGATATGTTTTCAAGAACTTCAAATACTAGGGTTTTTACTCTACAGATGGATTATCTTCCTAACCCTAGATTTATGATTTTAATAAAAAGTAAACATTTTTTCTATATCTAATTTCACATGAATTGTTAAATAATTGATTGATAATGTTTGAATAACGTGTGATACATGATATTTCTCTATGTGATGGTTTCGAATGGGTTGTTTGTAGTGTTTGATAACATGAAAATGTTAGGGTTAGAATTTAAGGTTTGGATGAGCCCTTTAATGACCCGTTTACCCTATCCTATACTATGCATTCATCTTTTACACGATTTGATGAGTTGTTCTTGATTGTGTCATTGAGTATTTCACTATGTATGATTATGAATATTGCATGATGAAAAAGGTTCTTGGAAGCAAGAGGTAAGTCTTCTAAGTGTGATTACTCTTAAATATTTATGTTAGCTTATGAACTATGATGCTATGTTATGAAAAGTATGTATGATGTTGCTATGTGAATATGCTGGCTATGAACATGTAAATTATGAGATTATGATAAGAATACTAATATGCAAGTTTATGTTATCCCTTGTAAGGTTTTCACAAGGTGACTATGTTATGTTAATCTCACATAACAAAAGATAGGTTACGATGAAAGGACAATTCTCATCTAATATAAAAGAGCTCATGATCATGTTATACAGGGAGATAATCTCCTATGACCTATGATAAGTTTTTTATAAAATATAAATTAAAGGTTATTTCAAAAAAAGGGACTTAAGCTAAGCACCGATGAACTAGATATGGGAGATGTCCCTTCCCCAGCGGGAAGGTAGGTTCACAAAGATTCTCATGAGATTGAGGCTGCCATGTAATGTGGAACTATGGGTCTCTAATAAATATCCTAGTTCTCGAACTATGCTGCCACCATAGGATACTAGCTAGTGGATCCACGTAGAAAGTAATGTCATGTTCAGTTCTACTTTGGCAGGTGGACCACCTATTTTCGGTGTGGGGAAGACACCAGATTCCATGTTTAGCTCACATGGTCTATGTCGGTTAATGCCTATGTTCCCTCATGTAAAACGAAAGACAAGTAAACGAACGTTGACTAGGATGACTTGAGGGGTTTGCTTAGTATAGGCAGTGGTATGGGACGGTACGTAGACATTGCACAAGTTGACTCTAAGGGAAGTCCTAGGAGATTGTTCATAAGTAATATGATGATATAAAAGATATATGTTTATGATATATGATGTTACTTTTATACGAATGTTGGCTATATGATGAATATGTTATTTGGTTATATTGTTATATGAAGTGATGACTAACTATGTTATAATTTATTTGAAGCAAAGCTTTACTTATGGTCTCCTATCCGATCTACTTGGTTGTTTGGGGTTATGGGGCTTCACATGAACATTGCACTTGTAGGTTGGGGATGAGATCATTGGTAAGTCTTTTGTATGTTATGTTAATATGATCTTTACAATATGTAATGTTAACATGACTCTATGAAAATATGTCTTTGATTAAGATCATGCTTTAAGTGATGAAATATTTGGCTTGTATATGTTATATGGTTTGTGCATTGAAGATTTTCATATGACCTAGCATGTTTTCTAAAGAGATGATAAATGATCTTTTTTTCATGCATGTCCCTATGTGTTTTGTGTTATGTGCATATACCCATACTTAGTACATGTGGCGTACTAACCCCATTACTTTATTTTACTACAACTGTAGGTTCCGTCCAATGAAGTTAAGCAGGTCGATTTGAAGAAGCTTGGAACTCTTTCTCAAAGTCTTGGTAGGTACTCATATTCGGGACGTTACCATATCAATTTCCAGCCTTAAAAAGACATTAGTAGTTTTTAAGAGTATTAGATTTCCATTATGTTCTTTCGATTCTTTTGTATTAAGGCCTATATCGCATATTGACTATTATTGGCTTTGCACTATTTAGATGGTTTTATATATGTGAGACAAGTTTTAGAATATCGTACGGTCTATATGAATCTTAAGTATGAAGTCTAAGTATACTTCATATATATTAAAAGTTTTATTTTTTCTGCAAATTTGACTGTATGATTGTGATGAAAGCTAAGAAGAGGCTTGTCTGCGACCTCTGAGAGGTTATAGACGCCGGTCTGATCCGGGGTCTAGATTCCGGGTGTGCCAAAAATTGGTATAAGAGCCAGGCTAAGCTAAACTTGGTATCAGAGCATGAGGTTAAATATGGAATCTTAAACTTAGTATTAGAACATGATGTTAAATATCCTTAGGGTCAATGTCTCACAAAACCACGTTACCTAGCGTCTTGTTCATGGTTGTGAAGCGCGCCACAATTATGGACGAGAGGCTATGTACTGATTAGCACATTTTGCTTTTCTTGGTAATCCTATCTCGTGCCTCTAGAGCTTTGACAATATGTGTATTTTAGAATCTAATTCCATTCTTGATCGTATCTTCCCAAAATAGCAAACAGAAGACTGAACTTGCTGCTTATCAACTCAAGGACGTGGATTAGACATGGTACAATATGTGGAATAATAGTAGGGCTTTAGGAGATGGTCTCGTGACTTGGGAGATCTTCATGAAGGCCTTTCTTGACAGATTCTTTCTAAGGGAACAAATAGAAGCTAAGGTAGGGGAGTTCATCAACCTTCGTCAAGGAGGTATGAGTGTTAAGGAATACTCCTTGAAGTTCATTAAATTGTCCAAATATGCTTCTTCTTTGGTTTCTAATACTGGGGATGAGATGAGCCGTTATGTAACGGGCGTGTCCAAAGAGCTTGAAGAAGAATATCGTGCAGCCATGCTTCATGACAATATGGATCTTTCTAGGTTAATGGTTCATGCTCAACGGGTTGAGGAAAGTCGCCTAAGGAAGAGGAAGAGGGAAGCTAAGGAGGCAAAGTCTTTTGAGAGTGGTTTTCCTAAAAGTAGGCTTGATGTTCAAGACAAGCCTAAGTTTAAGAAGAGGTTTTCAAACCAAGTTCCTTCAAATTTCTCCAAGAATCGCAAAGATAGAGGTTTTAATCCCGAACCTCAAGAGGGGAGAAATGTTGATCCCCCAAGAGAAAGACCAACTTGTGGTAAGTGTGGTAAGAAGCATGGGGGCGAATGCCTTGATGGAACTAATAGTTGCTATGGTTGTGGCAAAGGTGGCCATATGGTTAAAGGTTGTCCTAATGTGAGAATTCAAGGTAAGGGTAACAGTAAAGCTCTACCAAACGGTCCTAATTCTGAAGCTCCAAGAAGGAACCATTTCTATGCACTCAAGGCTAGGGGTGAACAAGAAAGCTCTCCCGACGTTGTGACAGGTATGTTGTAAGTGTTGGGAATGTAATGTTTCCAAGAAGAAATAAGAATGAGAATCAAAGCTAGTTAATAAATCTTCTATGCCAAATCAATGTTATAGCTTGGCCAAAGTAAGAATTAAATTGTTCTTATAGGCTAATCAAAGGTTAAAAGTTGGCTTGCTTAAAATGATGTGATTACTATAGGATATACAAGAAATTAATTGACATGGCTATTAATAATAATCAAAGAATGGGCATAGCTAATAAAGATTGGCTTATAAAGACTTCATGCCCAATTTAACAAGAATGAAAAAAAAAAAATTTACTAAAGAGGTGCATGTTTTGGTAAAAGGTAGTACCAACTAGAGTTTTAAGAAGATGTTTTCATACTCTATTCTTGCACTTATGTGAAACTTGTATGCATATGTTTTCTTGAAATTTTGTTGTTTCGTTGTTATCTTGAGAAAATTGTTAGCATGGTAATTCTTTGATGCATTTTTGAGCTTATGGTAAGGTTAAGAAGGAAATTCATCACTATGTGTTATGAATATGTAGCTCTTATATGTTTGTGCATCATGATTTGAGTGCTAAGTGTAATGATATGTTATGTGTTGTTTGTACTTCTAGTATTGAGTCTACTCCTTACCCTCCAAAAGATTTTAGTATCATTCAGGGACGAATGTTCCCAAGGGGGGGATAATGTAACACTCCGGGAATTCAACGACTTCGATTAGAGCTTAATCTATTTAATAATGCTTAAAATGATGTTTCCATAAAAATGTACTTGTCTAGTGAAGAGACTATTAGGTTTTAAGAACAAGTATTGCGGTACATAGGCATCCCAATGCCCAATATTGAGTAATATTTGGCATATTGAAGAATATTGGCTTAAGGGCGTTAGCCAATTTTTGTATGTATACACAAGTAAATGAAAATATACCTTTAATGTTCAAATGCTCCAATCCAAGATTATTTAGAAATTGTACCTGCAATGAATACCCTAAGATAAAAATCTTCATTTTCATAGCTTACACACATTAGGTACTAGGCATCCAAGTGTCAAGCCTAGGTACCATATCATATGACCATTTAAAATGACCATGTACATTAATCAGTGCCCAAGGACATAGTGAGGATCCTTGGACAAGAAGTGAACTTTCAAGAGTGCAAGGTTAGGGAAAGTACACGGCAACACATGTGCAAGCACATGTGCTACCAACGGCCGAGAGACAAGCCCCAACCGAATCGGTTAAGGTTGTTAGGGGGCAGGTTGTGTCGGATCCAACCCTGTGGGGCCGAGCTCCCTAACTAATTTTATTTCCTAACTAACGTCCCTGACTAACTAACTAACCTAGGACTAACTAAAATTAACTAAGGTGCCCGAAAACCTAAGACCTAACCGGGTGACCTAACCAAATAACTAACTAAACAAACATCCTACTACCTAACCTAGGATGGTCCAAAGGGGTTGGTTATGGTCCTAACGACTTAGGGTTACTTTAGTAATTACCCTAGATCACTTAATTAATTGAATGAGCAATTAATTATTTTATCTCCTAGTCAAACTCGAAGACCCTAAGGCAAACGTTCTCCTAGTTGTAGTCAATTTAGGAGGGGCTTTTAGGTAATTTAAGTGGAAGGTCTTTAGGGTAATATATTGGACTTCTATATATAGATATTAAGTCAGTTTTAGACCACAATTACACGTCCCAAATCAGAATCAAACGAAATTCTTTTAATCTTTCAAGAGCGCTCTCTTTTCCAAACTCCATTGAAGAACAAGAAAAGCTTAAGTAATAGGTCGAATGTTTCAAAGTCTCCAATCAGATTTCGTAGATTCTTTATCTGTAAGGTATGGGTTTTCACTCTTGGTATTCCTTTCCCCAAGAGGTCCTTTCAAGATAAGTTTTCAAGAACTTCAAATACTAGGGTTTTTACTCTACAAACGGATTTTCTTCCTAACCCTAGATTTATGATTTTCAATGAAAAGTAAACGTTTTCTATATCTAATTTCGCATGACTTATTGAATAATTGATTGATAATGTTTGAATAATGTGTGATACATGATCTTTCTCTATGTGATGGTTTCGAATGGGTTGTTTGTAGTGTTTGATAACGTGAAAATGTTAGGGTTAGAATTTAAGGTTTCAATGAACCCTTTAATGACCAGTTTACCCTCTCCTATGCTATGTGTTGATCTTGTACATGATTTTATGAGTTGTTCTTGATTATGTCATTGAGTATTTCACTATGTATGATTATGAATACTGCATGATGAAAAAGGTTCTAGGAAGCAAGAGGTAAGTCTTCTAAGTGTGATTACTTTTAAATGTTTATGTTAGCCTATGAACTATGATGCTATGTTATGAAAAGTATTTATGATGTTGCTATGTGAATATGCTAACTATGAACATGTAAATTGTGATATTATGATAATAATACGAATATGCAAGTCTATGTTATCCCTTGTAAGGTTTTCACAAGGTGACTATGTTTTGTTAGTCTCACATAAGAAAAGATAGGTTATGATGAAAGGAATATTCTCATCTAATCTAAAGGAGCTCATGATCATGTTATACAGGGATATAATCTCCTAGGGCGGAAGGGGGATTACTGAGAAGAGAGATATGAAGAGAGAGATGTGAGGAGGAATATAATTTTTTCGATATCTATTACGGAGGACTAAAGCCTCTATTTATACAAAAACTTACATTATTGGCCTATTATTATGGCCGACACAACTTTTACACTTGGCCGAAAGACGTTTGGCCGACACAAAACGTTAAAAACTTTACATAGTGGCCTTTACTTTTTACATATGGCCTACATACTTTTGACTCGTATAATAAAACAAACAACTTTACAATAATGGCCGTCTATTTTTACATGTGGCCGACATACTTTAAATAACTTTTGACTTTCTTATATTATCTCGAATCTTTCTATCTTCATTGTCTTCTTCTGCATTTCACTCTAAATCAACAGAAGGGATGATATTATCTTCGCCGTTACATTTTGAACACTGATGATCAGGATATTTGTGTCCAATTAACTTACAATATCTGGTCAATAAATCATCTGAGATAAATTTTCTCTTCAAAGCTCTAGTAGTAGGTTGTTCTTCAGGTTTTAGTAAAGATAAAATCCATCGCTGAACTTCATCCATATCTGATTTTCTTAATTCTCGACAATTGGAGTATATCATAACTTGATCTCTTGCATAATAGCTCCAAATAGCATTGCCGTTTAAATAATTGTTAGCTAGTTCTTGTATAATTGTTGATATACCAATTATTCTTTTATTGGCATAAAAATTTGGTATTTCTATCTTTGATATTTCAGCTTGCTTTTCAATATCTTCAGGTATAATCATATCTTTAGTGAGACCCATCTTTATGACTTGGATAGGTGCCTTAATTTCTTCATACAATATTTCCGCTGGTGCTGTATAAAACTTTATAAAAAATAAATTTCCTTTTGTAACTCTTTTGTATATGACGAATGCTTTGTATAACTCTGGTATTCCACTTAATTCTTCGCCATCATATGTATATACGGTACTTAATAGTCCATAGCTATAACATGTTTTAACTAAATTTGCACTAGTTTTAGGTTGTGCAATAAGTCTATTGTAGCCTTGTAACTTTTGGGTTATGTAGTCTTCATTGGTATTTTTTGGTCGTGTAGATCTGGGATTTAGATTCAAAAAGGTTTGAATTCTATATATATTTTCAATATATGACTGGGTAATATAATTGTATTTTTTCTTGTCACTTTGTATACTAACTGAATAGGTAGAGGTTTGTGGTTCTATAGGTATTTGTCTTTGAGTATTTTGGATAAATGGTTTAACAAATAATTGGTTCAAGTTTGTATTTTTGGCTTTTTCATTAACTCGTCTACTCGTACCTGCAGCTGTATTTAAACAAACAGTATTATGGGTTTTATGGAGTTTCCCAACGTCTCCTTCTAGTTCTGGAATTTTATTGTCTTCCGATCGACATAGCTCCGCATGTTTATAGTCGTGCTGCTGACTACTATCTTTAGCTTTAGATTTCAGATTAACTTCATTAATCTTAAGCTTTTGTATTTCAATATCCATACTATCCACTTTTTTACAAAGTGTAGTAATAGATTTGAGTATCTCTTCCATTATATCTTGCTTAGTTTGGGTACCTTTGTCTTGATAGGTAATCTGCAATCATATTCTTGTCAGTTGTAATAACTTCAATTGTAAATGTAAAATTTAGTATATTCAATACTAATCTTCGTATTTCTTTTGTTGTTACTGAATCATCTAATTTTCTTGTTATCCACCATTTAACTTGAGTATTATCTGTTCTAACAATGAATTTGTTATAAACAATATATGGTTCAAATGACAATAAACATTTATATAATGCAAATAATTCTTTACGATTAATTTCCCATTTTATTTGTGGTTCAGTATATGATCCTGAATAATATCTACAATGATATTCTATTTTGTCATTTTCATATTTATATTTTAGAACTCCTCCATAACTATGATCACTAGCATCCGTTTCTACAATATAACTAAATGTCTTATTTTCATCAGGAAAATATAATTTAGGTAATGTTTTACATAAATTCTTTATGTTTTTTATATATCCTTTGTCTTTACTATCAAAATGATATTCTATATCTTTTCTTAATTTCTTGTGTAATGGTTTTAAATATTCTGCTAACTTAGGTATATAGTCTCTTACTTGATTTACTAATCCTAAAAAGGTTTGTAATTTCTTTTTTGTATCAATATTTTCTTCTGAATTTAATATTTTCTGGACTATATGTTTTTGCATTTTTATACCATTTTTATCTATCTGGATTCCTAAAAAATCTATCTGTGATTTCATAATTTCTGCTTTAGTTTTACTTAAACTAATTCCTGAAATTTTTACTATATGTATAAATTTTTCTAATAATTTAACATGTTCTTCTTGTGTTCTTGAATATAATAGTATATCATCTATATATACTATACAGTTTTCTAATTGGTTAAAATAACTATCCATAAAATGTTGATATCTACCTGGTGCGTTTTTATATCCAAAGGGTAGTACATTCCACTCATAGTATCCTTGCGGTACTGTGAATGCTGTTAAATGTTTAGATTCTTCTTCTAACTTTAAATGGTAAAATCCTGATTTACAGTCAAATTTACTAAAATAATTAAATCCTTGTATTTGTCTGATTTTCAGTATTTTGTTTGGTATAGGGTAATTATATGTTTTGGTTTTAGCATTTAGATTTCTATAATCTATTACCATTCTACTTTTACCTCGTTTTTGTTCACTATGATTATTTACTATAAATGCTGGACTTGTATGTTTACTATTAGTTTCTTGAATATATTTGTTTTCCAACAATTCATCAATATGTATTTTAAATTCATTTAAATCATCAAAATTATATTTTAATGGTTTTTGAGTTATTATACTATTCTCATCTATTAACTCTATTTTTACTATAGTTTTATGTTTTTCCCATCCTGCTAATGGTTTTTCATTATATAAACTTTCTAATTGTTCATTTATAATTTTTATTTTATCTATTGTAAAAATTATTATTTCAAGTTTATTTATTTCTTTTTTATTCAGATTTTCTAATTTTTGATTTATTTTCTCATTTCCCTTGATCCATTCTGTTATTTTTCTTTGTTTATTGTTAACTCGTTTAGCGCCTATTTTATATCCACAAGGTGTAGTAAACCACCAATGTGTTTTGGTTATTATATGAGGGTATAATTTATCTAGAAATGGCATTCCTAAAAGCATATCTTTTGTTGTAAACTCAAAATTATACATTTCTTCTATTGTTAATATTTTATCCCAAATTTGTATTTTTATATTCTTTGCTTTATAAGTTATTAAACTACTTTCATTATTAAATCCTGTTACTACTAAAGGTGTAGTTAATTTTTCCCATTTATTTTCAGGTAAACAATTATATTTACATATATTTGCTTCTGCTCCTGTATCTATCATAGGTGTATAATATCTATTATAGTATCCTTCTACTATTATCTTAGCAAGAATGTATATTTTCATTATTTCATTACGTTCTTGGTATTATTATCTTCTTATTTTGATATGTTAAGATTAATTTGTTTTCTTCAATTTTATACGGGATAAATTGGTCTAACCAATTTATTCCTAAGGTTATATTCTGTTCTTCATTATTTATTTTAAACTGTATGGTTAATAGGATTCCTCCTATAATTACTTCTTTTTCTACTATTTCTTCACATAAAATTATTTCTCTAGGTAATTCAGGGCATTCTATTTCTGTTCTTATAACTTCTTCTTCTAATACTAGTTCTTTATTTATATAGTTATCTTCCTGTCCTATATTGATTAATATTTTGTATTTTTTATCATTTATAATTCCTGTTATATAATAATAGTTGTTTTTTGTTAATTCGTATTTTCTTTTTGAGGTACTCGCTTTTGATGATGTACTTCTACTCAGTATACTTGGAGTATTTATTCTATCTCTTACTATTTGTAAATCTTCTTCTAAGTCAATATCTTTGTAACTATAATCATTTCTATCTATTATTGAAATAACTTGTTCAAAAGGATTTTCTATCTTAATCCTATTGATTTTATGTTCTGCTATTATTTTGTGTTTAGTAGTTAAGATATATAAATTTTTACATCTTACTGTAAATATCTTACTTCCAGGTGCTAATTCAATTCCTGATAACTTCCAATATAACACTAAGGATTTATCTATATTTTTATCTGTTAAGGCTATAACACCTACAAGACGTCCAAACGGCCTTTATATAGATTATGAGTTAAGTGATAATGATAGTATTTATGAAATTTCAGAAATAGAATCTGAGATTGATAATTTAAGTATAGAATCAGATAACGAAAGTATAGAATATAATGACTGAAACTGATATAAAATTAATATCAAAAGAAAAATATCAAGATGAAGATTTTGAAGAACAAAAGATAATATTTGATAATAAAATATTTCAACAAATTAGAAATAAAGAATTAGATTTAAGTGTACAAAAAATACTAAAAATACCTCTAATTAACAATTGGTTGTTAGAAATACATAAGAAATCACATAGATTATTTATCACATTTTTAAGGAACCCTTTACATTGAGATAATTCACTGTTACAGTTAAGTCCTTTGACTTCACATTGAGTCACTTTCTAGCATGTAATTCCCCCACTAAAAGCTATCCTAAGACTCACTTAAGTAATTCAAAGAGAGACCGCCCATACACCCTCTCTAAGCATGCCTAAATGATCCTCAAGACTACTTATAATGAGACACATACATTTACAAGACACCAAAACAAATAACATGTATAATATGACATTCTCCTTACCAAGGCTATCAAAAGAATTACTTAAGTACTGCTACGAGAACGCCTATACACCCTCGTCAAGGTTACCTAAATAATCCTTAAGACTTCCTAAGTTTAGATCATGCCTAAAGTATCAACCAACTTCCCTAACTAGAGTCATTCTCAAGACTTCCCTAGATAAGACATGAAGAGATCATCCCTTATGCCCCCTTCATACTTTAACTAGGAAATCCTTAAAGTCACTCTAGATTTACCGATTCATTTACATGCTTTCTAACATGAGTCATTATTTCATTAGTTCATTAAGAGACATTCTATCACATAGAGGACATTCAAGTAATGGTCTTGGAGAAGACCTAGGGACTCTCACTAACATCTTCAAAGCCTAAGGGTGCAGCGTATAGGTAGCGTCCCATATCACCACCTAAACATCAGACTTCTCAAATACTATAAGGTAGCCCATAATATGAGAATAGGCAATAACCAACATAGACCATGGTAGCAAATTATGGAATCTGGAGTTGTAACCTACTCCGGTGGAGGGTGTTCTACTTACAAAAGGTAGAACTTAGACACATCCCATTCAGGCACATGGTTAAGGAATATGAAGGGTTTACTTTGCACTCTAGCATTATTCTTCACTAGAGCTACTTCCCTTACCATACTCACTCGGTGCTAGCCTTTTTTCTCATAGAGTAATGCACAATAAGGATCACATGAAGAGGTTCCACATCTAGTTCATAACCCAATAACATTCACCCTACCAAAGAGGTCCCCTAGGGTTACCTTACAATGGCGAAGAGGATATCCTAATGACTTTCCTAAGGATGATATGATGTCGTTCCAGCCAATCAACCTTAAGTCCACCATTCATTACAAGAAGGATACCATTACGACTTTTGACTTCAAGGTTCATAACCTTACCACTAGGCTTAAGGTTTCACATAAAGGACCTTCTTAGAATCATTCAAGGTCTCATGTCATTCGTACATACAAAACGAAGAGGATTTATCATCCTAAGTTAAGACATATCATATTCACATTCATATATGTATCACTTAAGTCTACCTAAACAAGGTACATCATTACTTCACTTTATCACATATAGCATATCATATTCAAGAAGCACATAGGCACAACTTTGATCATCTTTAGGTTACCCTATATACTACTATAACATCATCAATATAGTCATCATAAGACTCAATAACCAAATTGGAAGAATCATGCACCAACTCTAAGACTACACACATAAAGACATAGTCAAAGTCTAACATGATAACCTAACATATTCAATAAAAGAACCACATACTTTCACATTACTTAACATGTAGGTAGATATTATTAAACTTCACATAATCAACTACAAAAATCATCATAATACTTCAAGTTAGTGCCGGCAAGGCCATGATCATCATAATACATAAAGTAACGCTGACGAGGCCACATCATTCACATAGCACCGCCACCATAAGTGGAATATACAAATCACAGTATAATTCAAGAGATAAATTATATAAAATAAAGCGAATTAGGGAAGGTACCACCATTCCATTTTCTCCACTTCAATCCTTAGGTAAATCGTCCAATTCAATACCAATAGGCCCTTACCGATGGCCATGATCATCATTTCAATACAAAAAAACCATAATACTCAATGAACCTAGGTCAGTTCAATGAAGGTTTATCAATCTAATACATCTTATACATTAAAAGAATACAATTATTACATCATTCAATAGCCAATAGAAAACTTCACTAGAATTCATAAGCATTAAGACAATATCAAGTCAACCATAGAGTAGTCAAAATCTAGGGTTCATGAATTACATAGGTTCATAGGTCAATTATGTTAAAATAGTATAATTAACAACAATATAGTCAATATATAATGATTCAAAACCTTTAATGCAAGAACCCATGGATATATCATAAAATTGGCAAGTTCATCTTTAGAAAACATTAGAAATCACTTTGAGTTTTGGGCTCCTTGGATCAAAAACCATACCTTAATGATGTTTACCCAAGAAATTGATGAAGAATCACCACTCAAATATCCAATCCAAGCTCTTCCTTGAGTTTTGACTTCTGGAGTTCTAGAAAATTTGTAAGAGAATTTGGGTTTTGATTTTGAAGAATGAATTCATCTAGGTTTTTAGGACTTAAATAGATGTTTAAAATACCCAAAATGTAAGACCTTGAAAATAGGTTAGGTGATCTAGAGCCTAACATGTTGGTCTTAGTGTTCTAATGTCCTAAATATATTTAATATGTGGTATAGAGGCAGTAGCAAGAATATTAGAGGTGTTGAAAGTCGAACGTCAAGGGATGAATAAGACGTTTGACGACTAAGTCACCTAAATGTCTAAAATGTGGTTCAATGTGTTTATGTGTGTTTCATGGGTTTTTAAGGTTCTTAATAGAGTTAATATAGCATTTATAGTCAGTGGTTAAAGTTTTGTGAAGTTTGGAGGTCAAACGACCAAGAACGTCCAAGGCATTCGAAAGATATGCCTTGAGTCGACCTTGTACGTCTAGGCGAGTTTCACTGAGTTTTACTTGTTAATTTTGGATGAAATTCATGTGAGAGGTGTTAAACTCATACACGATCGTATTTGGGTTGGAAACGTCCAGGAAATTATCCCCAATGACCATCAAAGTGTCCTTGAGGAAAGGACCCAAAACCTGATGGCAGGCTGTCCCAGGCAGCCTTGGCGACGGAGCTGTCAACGGCCAGTCATGGCTGTGACGCCCCGTCACAAGGCATTCGTCGTGGGGTACTTGTCCAAGGGTGTAGGGGGAACCCTTGGCAAGCCACAGGAGCTTGCAACGGATGGCCATTACGGGCCGTTGCACCCGTGATGCCCCGTCACAAGCCAGGCATCGCAGCCAAGTCCCTGTGCGCAGACTTATTACCAAGTTAGGGGTGAATTGGTAAATTAACCCCATGTCTAAATAAGAGTTTAGGCGGTTGTTTAGGGGTCTTATGGGTATTTTAATTAACTATTTAAGTGGTTAAGACCCTAGATACATCATGATTCTTTTAAAATCAAAACCCAAAGTCTCTTAGAAATCCCAAAACCTCCATTGAAGAGGCAGCTTGGTGAGGGGTTCTTGAGGGGAAATTCTTCATCAAAGTGAAGAATTATCATCCTTGAGGTATGACTTTTGATCCTTGAAACTTATTTCATCATGGAGCCCAATCCTCAAAGTGTTTTACAAAGTTTTCTAAAGTGAATTGTCCAATTTCGGGATTCTACCATAGGTTCTTGCATAAATGATTTCTAAACATTGAATTATGATCTAATTGATATTGTTGATATTTCAACATAAATTACCTATGAACACATGTGAATTGATGAACCCTAGTTTTGACTACTTATTGGGTTACTTGATATTAAGTTTATATTGATGAATTATTGTGTAGTTTCTTATGGGCTTTCTAATGATATAAGAATTATCTTAAATTGACATGTAATTGATAATATATTGTTAAACCTAGATTGAATTAATATAGATTTATTGAGTTTTAATGGTTATTGCTTTGATTGTTTTTCATGGCCATGGGTAAGGGCCTTGTGATGTTAATTGGTTGATTTGACATTGAATTGAGATGTGGATATGGGGATCAAGGTATGCTGCCCCATTTTCCATAATTTGATATTAATTATACCTCGATATTATTGTGATTGGTATGGTCCACTTATGGTGGGGTGCTATGTGTTTAATTTGCAATGATGTGGCCTTGTCGGCGTTACTTTATGCAATATTATGAGCATGGCCTTAGTGGCAATTACTTGAAGTTATGTGGCTATTTGTGTAGTTGATGATGTGAGTATGATATTACTTATCTACATGTGAAGTTATATAGTCATGTATGTATTCTTCTAGTTATGTTGCCTTAAGTGATCATGTTAGACTATGACTTTGACATTATGAGTGTAGTGTTAGGTTAAGTCCTGGTTATTCCTACTTGACTTTATGAGTCTAGTGGAGTATATTAATGATGTTATGATGATATATGGATTACTTGAAGATGTTAGGTTGTTTTAGAAGTGTTTCTAGAATGACTTGTATTATGGGTAAAAAGTGAAGTATGTGATGTCTTGTCTTGGTTGACTTGTATCTCTTGCTTGATATGTATATGATTATGGATAGTGATGTCTTTATATAGGGTGTTACAACTCTTAGTCTTGAATAAATAAATATAGGTGAGACCTTAATGATAAGAAGGTCAATGTTATGTGGAACTTTGACCTAGTGGCGAGGTTATGAATTGTGAAGTAGTTAGCCGTAATGGTATCCTTCATGTTATGAGTGATGGACTTAGGGATGGTTGGCTGGAAAAACATCATATCAATACCTTAGGAAAATTTCTATGAGCTTCTTATCGCTAAAGTGAGATATGCCTAGTGGAACTTGCTTTGGTAGGGTGAATGTAAGGGGGTCATGAACTAGATAAGGACCTATTTATATGAACCTTAAGTGAATTCATCTATGAAGAACAAAGGCTAGCACGGAGTGAGTATGAGTAGGGTTAAGCCGGATTAGTTAAAAGAACAGACTGTATGCTTAATACGCCCTTCATATTCCTTAACCATGTGCCTACATGGGATGTGTCCAAGTTCTACCATTGGCAAGTAGAACAACCTCATCGAGTAGGATAGAACTTTGGATTCCATGTCTTGCTACCATGGTCTATGTCGGTTATTGCCTATTCTCATCATGTGGAATACCTTTAGCATTAAGATAAGTTTATGAGTTTAGGTGGTGGTATGGGACGCTATCTAGACTTGCACAATAGACATTGAAGGTGTTATGTGGAGTTCCTAGTCTTGTAAAAAGACCATTATGTGATCCATTATGTGAGTGTCTTATGTGATGCTTTATGTGATGTCTAGGTATGTAATGAGTCTTAATGAATTAATGAACTAATGATCTATTAGTAACTTGTAAATGGTTGAGTACTAATGTAAAGTGACTTAAGAATTCCTTAGCTAAAGTATGAGGAGATGAAAGGATGATGTCTATTCATGTCTTATCTTTAGAAGTCTTGAGGATGACTCTAGTTAGAGAAGTTGGTTAATCTTGTTGACATGATCTAAACCTTAGGAAGTCTTAAGGACTATTTTAGGTAATTTGAAGAGGTTATTGCACTATGGACTTTATCTTCTTGATTTACTTAAGTAGGTATTTTGATAGGCTTTGGAAGGAGAATGTCTTCTAATTTTTAAGTGTTGGTGTTTTAGTGAGAATGATTCTATTTGAAGGTAGTCTATAAGGTCTCTTGTGTGTGTGATAGAGATTGTACGGGCGGTCGCTCCACACTCACTCAAGTGAACCTTGGAATTGACCTTTAGTAGATGAATCTTACCTTGATGTTTATGATTGTTTTCTAAAGTATGTATGTGACTCATTGTAGGTAACTTATGGTCGTTTAGGCACATCTAGAGAGGCTGTATGGGCGTTCTCTCTTTGTGTGACTTAAGTGAATCTTAGGATGACTTTAAGTGAGGGAATTACATGCTAGAAGATGTTAAAAGGGAAGGTTTGAACTTCACTGTAACAGTGAAGTAAGTGAAGGGAACTCACTGTAAAGTGAGCTTTAAATGTTATTTTTGGTTAAATGTTATCTATGTGTTTATTAATTGAATAAATGATGTTCTATGTTTAAACTATGATTTCTAAGGAAAAGATGCATATATCATAAAGTCCGTTTTCATAATTTTTTGCATATAGTCATACTTAGTACATGTGGTTTTACTAATTCCATGCTTTATTTTCTATTTATAGTCCTTGTGGTAAGGAAAAGCTTTGGAGAAGAAAGACTTTGGGCTTAAGAAAATCGTCCGAGTAGAAGAATTGAAGTATGTCCTCATTTGTATCGAGGGCATATATGTCGTTTTACGTTTCTTTTATGAAGTTTTGTAATAGACTATGATATTTCTATTTCGTTGAAGTATGGGTCGTGACCCAAAAAGTATTCTTGTGTCTTAAGATGATGATATTGAGACTCAGCGTTCTAATTACTTTATATGAAGAGTTTTAAAGAACTATATTATGTTTTAGTGAAAAGTTTTAATTCCGCCACTATTTCACTATGTATATGCGATGAATGATATGAATGAGGCTTGTCTTAGAACTCGGAGAGTTCGACGACGCCGGTCGCAATCTAAGATTGCATCCTATCTTCTATGGTATGGTCTCGGGTTGTGACAAAGTTGGTATCAGAGCATAGGATTGGTAAAAGTAGTATTAGGTATCAAAAAGTCTCATCAAGTCACGTCTAAGTAGAGTCTTGACCATCAGTGTGAATCGCGACCACATCTATGGGTGAAGAGCTATAGGCATGATAGAGTTTCCCTTTCTTTCTACTCCTATATCGTGCGAAGAGTAATGTTATGATTAACTTCTTAATAGTTCCTTGGTGTTTGCTAGGAGATGAATACTAGAAGGATGGCTGCTAGAAAGATTGGAAGAGGAGAGGGTGAATGAGGAGGTTTCCTCAAGTTGAGCAGTTGCCTCAAGGGAGCAAGGTATGCCGGATGGGCAAGGTGATGAAGTGCCTCCCCAATGTGATCAATGTTCCTAATGTTGCATGGGGTGGATGAGTGCCGGACTTGTCTCCTAGGGTGATTGGAAGAAGTTTGATGGCTTTATCTCTCAAGCCGTAACTACTCAAAATCAATTTGAGTATGGTGCCTAGGGTATGGAGAGCACTATGACTTCTAGGTTGAGGACTTTGTGAGGATGAATCCTCCTATCTTCTTGGCTCTTAAGGTCAATGGGGATCCCAAGAGTTTCCTTGATGGTGTGTACAAAAGTTTGAATGCTATGGGGTTACATCTAGGGAGAAGGCGGAGTTGGCTTCATACCAATTGAGAGATGTTTCTCAAATTTGGTACACTCAATGGAAGGACAATAGGCCGGAAGATCCGGGTCCTAATTGAGTGGGAAAGAGTTTAAGGGAGATTTTTCTTGGCAAAGTACTTTCCCCGAGAGAGAGAGAGAAGTCAAGGTGGAGGAGTTTATTAATCTAAAGCAGGCAATATGAGTGTTTGAGGAGTACTCTTTAAATTCTCGACATTGTCTAGGTATGCTCCTTCTCTGTGTCTAGTCCAAGAGATGAAATGAGTCGCTTTTTGTACCGGAGTAGACGACTTGGTGAAGAAAGAATGTGTAACCGCTATGCTTCCATGATAATATGACCCATATCTAGGACTCATGGTTTATGCACAATCTATTGAGGATTCTAAACTTAGAATGGGGGGGCGGGGGGATGGCTTAGAATTTGAAAAGGGTGTTTCTAGTGACCGAAGTGCAACCTAGGTTCAGAAAAGAGTTCAATCTCAAGAGTACCTAGAGTTCCTAAGAAGAAGTTTGAGAGGAGGTGTTTCTAAGGAAACAAGCGCTACTTGTGGCAAATTGTGGAAGAGTCACTATGGTGAGTGTCTATTGGTACCGTAGTTGATTTGGTTGTGGAAAGGATGGCAAAGTGAGATATTGTCCAAACATTGCTTCTAGGAAGGAGGGCAGAGGGTTGAGCCTAGTGTTCAAAGGAGATGCTCCAACTAAGAGGCGTTTCTATGCACTCCCGTCGTGAATTGAGAAAGTCGGGTGATGGTGTGATGATTTGGTAAGTTTCTTGTTTCTCTTTGATAAGTTGATTCTTCTAAGTGGGGAGTATGGTTTTGTAAATGGGATAGAAGTTCTTGAATTGTACATGTGCATGTGTTTAGGGTTTTTAGGTTGAAATTGATTTCATTACT
>JAJJBR010002593.1:0-60540 GCA_022817965.1 Solanum lycopersicoides
AATTATTTAGATACACTTTATTTAAATGGTTTCACACGTATTTGTGAAATATAACGAATTTTTGCTAGTCATTTTTCTATATATCAGATATTTCAGATACATGCAAATCACAACTAAATATATTAATTATCTGATGTGATTCTCTGTATCTGAAATACATAAGGACTCTCGTTTCGTCACATGTATTTGGAATACATAAGGACTTTCGCTCACCTTCCGCATGTATCTATGTGTATTTTCTCATATTAACTAAAAAATTCTTAATTAATGATAAATAGATATTATTTTTAACGTATAGATAATTATGAAAGGATGTCTAATTTATATAGTTTTTCCTTCTAATTTTGCTAAGGTGTAGAGAGTAGAGCCCACTGCATACATCATTTTGTTCCCACATTATTTCATTAGGTCCACATGATGATGAGTTATTATTTCTCCTCAAGAAAAAAGTAACCAGTGAAACTATTTCAGTTTGGGTCAAAGTATACAAGACTTTTAGCTTAAAAAATATGAAGCTTGCAGTTTAATTAACATTTATGTGTATATATATATATACTCCTCAGAAGTAATTTGATATTGTATATAAGAATAATATTGAATAAACGTATTAATAATTAATGCATACATAATCTCAAATATGTTGAGATTATTTTTTATGTAGCATTTGATTTGGCGTATTAAAAAATAAATCATGTTATATAACTTCTATACGAAAATTTATATCTACAATATACCCTTCATGTTTTTTAGCTTTGGAAAATGGAAAATATCTTGAGAAGGCTGGAATTTGAGAGGGCAGTTATATATGCCATTATTAATTAATCTAACGCATGCGTTGAAATCCTTTATATTACTAATACATAAAAATTCATAATTAATAATACATACTTCAATTCATATGATTTATGTAATTGCCAATATTATATATATATATATATATATATATAAATGAATAAAGGTTAGGGCATTATCCATGGGAAGGAATCAACTATGCACAAGTCTCTTTCAAGAAGAGAGAAGTCATTTTAGGAGTAAAAATGGTCAAAACTCAAAAACCATCAAAACAAAAAAAGGAATGAGGCCAGGGTTCCACATTGTTTATGTCACTTAACAAACAACTTGAGGGCTTCACATCACTATTCAACCATTATATTCATGTCACTTACTAATCAATGTGGGGATTCACATCATTATCCAACCATTAATTTCTTTTATTTGAAGTTATGATGCATGCTTCCTCTTTTGTCTTCTGACAATGATAACTCATATGCATAGCTAACTCATCATAAATATCTTCAAGTACACAAACTTCATTTTAACCATAATCGCCACCATATTAATCAACAACAAATATACGTGTATCTTACTTATTACTCCTTCCGTCTACTTCTAATTGTTATGATTTTCTTTTTTAGAGTTAAACGATAAGAGTTTTGACTGACATTTTATGATGTACTTTTCAATCATGATGACATGTAAAAATATTGCAATTTATAGTACTTTTGATATAATTTTTAATTATTTAAATTTTTTATTTAAAATATCAAATTAACATAATCTATTTTAACGTAAAATTAGTCTTTTAAGGCAAAAAGTTAGACACCAAGCTTTGCTGGTTAAATAATGGAAAAATTAGGTAGTAAGGTAAGCATGCAATATGTATGTATTATATGTATACCATTATACTTTAAAAGAATTACTATAATTAGGGATTTTAAACAATTTTCTCTCTCATCTCTCATCTCTCTCACACGTATTTCTCCTTTTTCTGCCTTCTCTCGCTCATATCCCTTCTCTCTTTGTGCTCTCTCGCTAGCCTTTCTTTGCCCTCTCACTCTTACGTCCTTTTTTCTCCATCAATGCAAATGCAAATGCAAATACAAATAGTAACAAAAAATGATACAAATACAAATGTTAACAATCAATGTTACAAATACAAATAATAATTGTCAACTATACATAATTTTTAAATGATGCAAAATACATGTACACATGACAATAAATGAATACACATGTGACATGACAATAATCAATAATACAAAATACAAACACACGAGGTAACAATACACATGCGACATGACAATAATCAATAATACAAAATACAAACATACAAGGTAACAATACAAATATACATGACAACATATGTATACAAATACAATTTATTATGAAATACAACATTAATATAATTGTATATTTTTATACAAATTGCATTTCGCTAGTACAATTGAACTTGATATTACATTATAGTGATATAATTGTATTCCTTGATACATATGCATATTAGTTCTATATACATTACATACAATTATCCATAAATAAATATAATTCCCTTCTCTTCTCTCTTTGCCCCTCATTCCTCCTTCTCTCAATCTCATTCACCTCTTTTTCCTTTTAGTACGTAGCTACGAATCGTAATTAAGCAAACTATATAGTTGTAGAGCTCTATTAAACCTAAAGTATAGTCATTTTTTAAAGTTTTTCTAAAAATAATCTCTTTATCTCATATTAATTATCATTTTCTTTGTACGTCTTAAAAAAAAAAAAAACTCATAACTAAAAAGTATTTTTATACCATTCCATCCTTTTCTCTATTCAATAAATGATAGTAATATATTTAAGAACAAGACTTAACAAATCTTATTTCAAAAATAATTTTTAAAGATAAAAATAATTAATATTATAAAATGAAAAGTAAATTAAATAAATATACTCAGTATCATGATAACTAATATAATACCAAATCATGCAAATTTTTTTTTCTTCTTATCATTAGTTTCCCTTTATGTCTCTCTTTAAAGTATTTGGTATTTAAATCTATCGAAGAAAATCAAATATATATACTGCTTCAGAAAATTACGTATTCCCTTGAAATAAAACACTCACTTCTAAAAGGAAAGGATAATACACTCTCTTCTAAACAATTAACTATTTTTTTAATTTTAAAATAATTTAATCAAATTTTAATATAATTTTGTTTTCCAGACTGTGACGCCTAAAGGTGCACTGTTTGAGCACGAGGACTTCACGTGAAGGACAGGCGCTGAGTTTGTTTAATACAACGCTCACAATAAACTCTTTTTTTGTCTTTTTCTTTCTTTTTGTTTTTTTTTGCCAATTATTTTTGTCCTTCACTTATCACAAATCACAATCCATTAATCAAATTTTGTTTGGATCAAAATTATTTTGGATTGTGCTTTGTCGTAGAATTATCGATGAGTGGTAATGTGCTTGTTACTACTAGTATTCAAGTAAATAATGTTTGAATTGAAGAGGACTAATTGTATATTTTAAAATGTTAGTATTGAAATTTGAGAAAAAAAGATAAATATATCTCCAAACTATCGTAATTGGTATGGATATACCTTCTGTTTTATTTTTGGGACATTGGTGCTTATGCTGTCCAAAAACTAGAGCATATATATCCTTTATACTAACGGACATATACGTGTCGTAATCTTATTCACCGAATAACATTTATTAAATATTGGATCGATGGATAAGATTGTGCCACATCTCCCTATTTAGTCCTCCGTTAGAGTGAAGGGCATATGTGCTCTACTTTTTGGACAACAGGGGCATCAATATCCCAAAAGTATGACGGAGAGTATTTACATACCATTTATGATTGTTCCAGTGTGTATTTGTTCTTTTTCCCTTAAAATTTTAATGTTTCTATTTATTTTATGAAGAAGAATTTGTTCAAGCTGGCTAGTTATTTTGGTTCGATAATCGTGTGAAAGTTGAAACTTAGCGAAAATGAAGATAGAGAAATGGAGAGAAGCCGAAACCAACCGAATTGAAGTAATCTAATAAGTGTGTCAACTGTTGAAACGATCTAATGTACACCCTCGATTTGATCTTTGTTACTAGTGGTAGGTTTGCATTAAAAGTACACCAATATTTGTGACTTTCAAATCTTGAATCTACTCCGGATAATAGTAGTTAGAACTAGCAAGGAACCAAGGTTGAATGAATACCTAAAATTCTATGTTAGCAATGTATTAGTCTAAACTTGTAGTGCACTCATTCCAAACAACTTGACTTCAAATCAAGACTCGTTACAACTCACACCAATAACAACATTAGCCACTCGGGTCGACTGAAAAAGGCAAGCCAAGAGATTCATAGTTTCTTCCACCATGTAACACAAAGTCCCAACTTGCCTATTCATGGTTAGATATCAAAGCAATTCACTTGAAAACTAATCCATTCATTTCCATGGGATCTTGAATATTGCTTGGTAGATTAACCAAAGTACAATGAGAATTACTATATATAACATGGCTTTAGAATCTCAAATGCCCATCTTGTGGTTGAACTATGATTTGGTTTATCTTAATACATGGATTTGACTAAAAGAAAAAGACCAAAAAGATTTAAGCTCACTTTGTTGACAACTTAACAATAGACAAACATGCCCACTGCTAATAGAAAAGAATCAAGCAGAGGCAACAACAAACTAATTTATCTTCCATACAGACAACACAAGAAGATAACAAAAACTCAGAGAAAAGACACCTCCTTGATGCAAATACGCGTATTTTTCATGTTAAAATCGCCAACATTCAAGGTATGGACAGAGGTTTACTAAAAAAAAACAGCAGCATTGAGCAAAAAGGGTTATATATACTATGCAAGGAAGCTGAACATGTCATCCCTTGCACCCTGCAGGAACAACTCAACCCTTTTTGAAGTAGTTATCCAACGAAAACTGCAATGGAATTCGATCCATTATACAAGACCTATATTCTCATTAGCGTGCAGCCAAGGACTGTTCCTCTACACCTTGTCATTGGAGCAACTTGACGCCACACTTGCCTCTCGTTTCCAAGTGTCAGGACATCAACATCAGACAGTAATTTAATGTCCCAATTCCAGCGCTCCGGTCCAATAACCCCTCCAACAATATAGATATCATCACCCAGACCTATCATTGCAAACCCAATTCTTCTACGGAACTCGGATGCTGAAACTACCATCTTCCTTGTTTCTCTTTCCTGCCTATATATGAGCCAATGACTCAATACATAAAGCTTTCCCCTAACAACAGCCATGGGACCTTGGAGCCAACCGTACTCATGTACAGTCCAACCCTGCTTCACATTTTCCAAAACCTGAACAGTAGACAAACCTTTGTGCAATACATGAACTTTACCACCAATAACCACTCCTGAGCAGGCAGAGTTGTGTGTGTGATGAAGATCAGGGATCGGATCCCAAACATTCTTCTCGGGATCATAGATTTCTGCTTTACATATTGATTTTCTGCAGTTAGTGAACCCCCCTGCAACAACTATCTTCCCATCAAACACACAACAAGCGAACATGGCCCGAGGCACAATCATAGACGCACACAGACTCCATTCTCGAGTTACCGGGTCATATGACCAGACCTCATCAGTGGCAAAACTTCCATCTTGGTCACCAGTCAATGGATCCACAGCATCACTACCACCACCTAGAACAAAGAGTTTTCCAGCAGTAGATACCACACCAAAGTGTGCAAGATGTCTGATGTTTGATGGAAGAACAGGGAGAGTAATCCAAAGATCACGCATAGGATCATAAAGCTGCCATAAATTATCAGGATCAAAGGCACAGATGCATAAAAATTCTTCAGATGAATTGACCTCCTGTCTTGCCTTAAATAGTTCGCCACTTCGAATAGCAGCTTGCCAGGAACGGGAAACAAGTTCTAACTTGGGATGAAGATAAAACGGAACCCGTGCAAGACACCTGAGAGCAACAGCATCAGGAAGCCCTTCAATGAGTACAGACATTACTATCAAGCTTGCATCTACCCCAATAATACTGAACTGACTGATAAATCTTCTTGTTTGAAAGTCAACCTGAAAAAACTTGACAAATTAATATAGAGATCTAGAACAGACATCATAACCCATACATCTGCTAGAATAAAGAGCAGCATATAACAGGATAATTTTAACTTCTTTGCATTGAATATGATAAAATGTCAAACATCTTAGTCCACTGATCCCGTGATCAGAGCTCTGTCTGCATTCTAAATGCCCTTCCTTTCCCAATCTTCATGCATATTTGGACATGTAAAGAAAAGACAAAAGGCCAACTCTCTCCAGACAATAGAAAGGATAGAAAAAAAAGGACCTTTTGTAGCAAGAACTAACATGTTTATCAAATGCACTCATGTCCCCTCCATTAGTGATTCAATTTTTGATCTCCTCATCAAACACTATAAGCTTATTGGAAGTGCTAATACATGGAAATGACGCAACAATCTTTCTATTTCATTTGGAAAGTTGAATTAAAAGACCACCCAACAGGATAACTAGAAGATTTTCCCCTACAATTTCAATACGCCCCATAAGATCCCTATCACCAGGGAATAGTAAGTCACACTAGCTTAAATAATGATGAACCAAAGACCTGGAAAGCATTTCCATTGCAGAGCCACCATATTAGTCAAACATTATCAGTTTTTCTACAAGGAAAATATCATATGTTCTATATCTATGACCTCCACAACATTTTCAAAGAGAAGAATCTTGCAAGCAGAGAACTTAAGAAGGTACTGTATCAAGTACTTGACGTGTCTTAACTAATTCTCCTGATTTTGTCCAAACAATATAGTCCTACACAAAGTAGCTACATTTCTAAATGTATAAAATATTTACTATGCCATAAAGACGCCCATCTTACAAAAGCATACAACTGTATTTTAGAAAAACTTACAAGCAGCTAGATAAGCATATCCTGTGCCAACCTGATTTCTCAAAATGATGTGGAACCTAGAGATATTATGTAAATCTACAAACTCTGGCTGTATCTCATCCAGAGTAGAGATAGCACTAGCAGTGTCTTAAATGAGAGTGAAAGAGGCAGGAAGTTTCAAGAAAAACTAGGGAACAACCATAGAAAAAGGGGGAGAACAGTTGAAGTGGAATAATATGGCTACTACAACCCTAAAGTAAAATTTATTTCATTTGTCTTTCGTCAATATGTTCAGTTTGAAAGCAGCTAGAATGTTACCAATCACTGTAGTTAAGTACCTGGGCAAAACGATACCCTGTGATATTTCTCAGCTACTTTATGAATAAATCGAAATAAAAATGTTAAGCAGAAACAAAAAAGATAATCCAGCAATAAACTCAGGTCGTGACATCACCTACAGATGTGAGCACTCTCCCACTTGCTTCTATTTGATTTCACTTCTCTGTAAACAGGAAGTGCAGTACCATGCAAATTAATCCTCCACCGCTCCACGAGATTTACAACCTGGATTATCATTTGGGGCGATTAAGGAAACAAACGTACAATGAAGATATCATATTTAAGGTAGTAAAATGTAAAGATTAAGTGTAAAAGGATGTGAAAGAAGTATAAAGATGTCCTATTAAAGCTGAAATGATATAAAATTGTAGTAGTATTTTGACTTGATTGCTTTCCCTTAAAAGAAAGAATTCACCCGTTTGGGACAGACCAGATTGGAATGTTGCCCAAAGAATTGGAAGGAAGGATTTTATTTTTCAATAGTACATGTATCTACGACAGAGAAACTGACAGCAAGAAAGAAAAAAACATAAAGACATGGAGAATAAAGTTTACAAAGTATAAAAACAACACCATCTTTTTGGTTCTTATAATGGTGAACCAAGTTTCTCCCAATGTTACAGCCCCCAATGGCTGACCTAACGGCTGAGTCGTCAGTCTAATAACCTTGGAAAGCAGGCATTTTGGTAGTGGCGACACTAGGTGGATTCTTCCTATATAACCCTTGCAGGAGGTAGCACAAAACTTGTGAATTAGTCGCGGTGTGTGCAAGCTTGGGCTTAACACTACAGTAATAAAACAAAAGGAATTCTCTCTACATTATTAGAAGCAGTATTTTCCCCAACCCTACAATAAAACAAGGTACCAAAGAAGAATTGACGGAATTTATCCATTTTTACTTATAAAAGAGCATTATAAGTGGCTAAAGAGTATTACAGTAGACCTTTACCTCCCTAAACAATGGAAAATTCAAATGAGAGAGATTTAGGCCTTAAATAGTTCCACGTAAATTAAGCGTGAGAGACTCGGGTCAAAAGTCATGTTATATACAATATTAAAAGTAGTGATTGACAATTCAACTCTACCATTTTGAGACTTAATGTTTGTTCTGATTGGAAGAAGGAATAGGGTACGTACAGATAAAGCAAATAGAGCACAGCAGAGAGTGGAATGACAAATAAAAGAGAACAGATGAAAAGAATGCTAAGAGCTCATTTTGAATGCACAAAGAAAGCAAAGTCAGAAAATGATTGGTGATGGTTACCTTGAGGAATAAGCACAAAGGGAAACAATTATCACACGCATATGGGGCAATCTGGTGGTACAGTGAAACAAATTCTCTGTGGATCAAGCTTCAGCGATTGGTTAGAGAATACTTAAGAACTGACCAGAAAACAAAAGGATTTGATGCTTGACTGCCTAAAAGCAAGAAATCTCGCTACGGATAAAAGTGCCCAATGAAATCCAAAGTAGACATTAACCGTAGTTTAAATTACAACTAGGAGGAAAAGGACAGAAAGTTAATAAATGGCTTGCGCCACTGGATATAGACAGTAGTCAGTACGAGCTGTTTCCTTCCACAATCACTTTCAGGATTATGCGATTTATATTGCACAAACATCAGCATTTCAAAGCCAAGCAGATCGAGAAATCAACTTAGTTTGCAAGCAAAAACTAACATAAGATTCCTGGTTATAAAACAGAAGATATTAATCTCAAAGAACAATAACAAGCTTGATCTTAATTTAACTCATTTATTGAGACCCTACTCATGAATTTCACTTATGTGAGGATCTTATCGTCAATCCTAATTCCTAAGTCTGCAACAGAGGGGGGCTGCAGGTAGGTTGATAGGCAATGTAAAGATAGCAAAAGAATGATAATTGGAGAAATGTGAATGGTGAGGTGGATGCGACTGTACAAGATGATAAACGATTACATCCGTTAGAATGTGCAAGTGGCACAAATAAAAGGATAAATTGAGAGCAGGTCGCTTGAAATGATTTGGACATGTTATAGACTTCCAAACGCACCTATTTATAGGTGTCACTATGATAACTGAATATGTCAAAAGGGCGAGGTGGATGTAAAATCACATGGAGAGAAGTAATCTAAAAAATTGACAATATTTCATACTTCCTCCATTTCATTTTATATTTCTCAGTTTGATTGTTTGACTAGGTACGAAGTCTACATTTTTTTGAGAATGGTGATATTGAATATGAAGTTTAAGACATAAAGAAAACTTTTGAATCTTGCAGTCATAAAGTAAAAGGGTATATAACATAACAAAAATATCTTTCGAATTTTGTAATCTTAAACATGTCAAGTCATTCTCAAAAGGGAGTGTCATTGTCATTAAGGTAAAATGAGATGTTAAAAGTAAAGCTTACAATATATAGAAAAGTGGCATTTTTTAGAACTAAATAAGAAGGGAAGTAAGACATATAAATTGATACGAAGTTAGTAACAAGAACACACACACACACACACAAAAAAAAAGAATCTATTATGCCAAAACCCACTAGTACAGAATAGGCTGTCATTGTACACTTCAGTGTTGCGCCCTTTTACTTTGGTTAAAGTTTTGAATGTTAGCATACAAATAATTGTGAGAATTGGATAAACTGTAGTTGCATTTGTCTCACTAAAAATTTGAGCACTTACAAGAAAATAAGCCCAAACGAAATGGCAAAGATCATTTAGCCAACCTTAACTAGTTTAGACTTGAGGCATAGTTGTTGTTATTGTCTTGAGACCTGCAGCTAAGTTCTTTAGCCGCAATAATAGAGTAGTACTATATAGTCCCATACTCGTTGCGCCAATATCGTAATTGGACATAAATCTCATACCATGATGAGAAAATTCTCACAAGTGTCTACATTGTTAAGTTGCTACGACTATAGATGTGTTTGTTCATTTCGAAGTGGAAATCAAAAACCAATTCTTTCACCAATCCAGCTAAACATCTTTTAAAAGAGTGGTTTCGTTCAAGTATACTAAAAAGACACTAAGATGCAAAAGATGGTTGAATCTATAGATTAACAACAAAGCACTAAAGATCAAATTGATTTCTCCATCATAAACAAGTCTGAACTATCATAATAAAAAGCAGAAAAGGTAAATAGAAACACTCTAAAGTCTAAACACAGAAAAACAGCCAAATCTTAACAAGACAAATCCAATGATAGCAGCTGAAAAAGTACATAAACATAATCACCCAATTAAACCCAAATCCCTAACAAGTATAAAACAGCAAAAACAGAAAGTTGGGTATTTCAAGAATTGGGAAAATGAGCAATCTTTGGAAAAAAAAAAAAAAAAAGGAAAAAACTAAACTTGGGTGTTTCAAGAATTGGGGAATCTTGAACAAATTCCAAGAATTAAGTGGAAAGCAAACCCGATTCCCAACTGATTAAGATGAAATTGAAAATAGAATACCTCAAGTCGAAAACCCTGCAGCCGTTAAACAAGTAGAGGTGAAAGAAGATATGCAAGATGCCCCTTTTTTGGAGTGATTACAAATGAGGAATGAATAAACAATACCAGATTTACCTTAAAACATTTTGAGAAGTGTTTGAGAATAATTAGAAGAGAGTGACCCTAAAAAAACTAAAAATTAAAACAAGAAAGAATTGATTAAGGCATATTCCTATTCCATCATCAAATTCTGTCATTTGGTTCGGTTTTCTATTCTTTGATCCAAAGGATAATTTCATTTCTACTTGTCCAACCATGGTACAACAATTAGTACTATCTTCAATTTACGTGATACACTTTTTTAATCAACATAATTAATTATAATGTTTTTTGTTTAAGCGTGAAATTAAAAAAAATGTATTTTTATAAATATTTAATAACACGATCGATATTTTATTTATTTAGGTGTATCATATTTTTAAAAATATATTTTAAGAACATTTTTAAAACATAACAAATTATTCTCATATTTTTTAAATTTCATATCTCTAATCAAGCATAACAAAAATGTAAGTTGTTATTATTAAAATTGTAAGTTTTGAATTTTAAAGTTGTGTATAGACGAAAAAAGTCCAAATTTTTGTGAATGAAAATTGAGAACTTGAAAATTAGATTTTAAATTTTGATTAAATTTCATGACTAAATTGATATTTAATGTTAATTTCTTAAAATTCGATTCAAAATTTGTGACTAAAATACTAGCTAAGTTTTTCACATAAAAATTATTTACTAAATATAATTAACTCAAAAATATAAGAGGAATTTATACATTTTGCACCGGAATATTGTTGTGGCATGCCACATCAAATTTTACTTTAACACTTCAAATTGCTCATTTCGTTTATAAACAATTTGATTGGTCATGAAAATTTGGGAATTTATAGTAAATTCACTCTCATTTATGCTGTAAAGAGTTTATTTGAAAAAAAAAAAAACTTTCATTAAAACTGCATAAAGATCCTTAATAGCAAGAAAAATAAAAGAAAATTATCCAAAACTTGAGAAGTTATTTTTTGTTATCTTAAGTATGTTTTTTATTTTCTGCAATACTATTTTAATTTAATCATGTAGTATTCATGGCATATAAACAATTTCCATTTAAAGAAACACACAACCAACTTATGAATTTTTATGATTTTGTTTTTCAACTTTATGTGGAAATAATTGTTAATTACATTCACATGATCAAATGATTGGATCTCTGAAACGATAATAATGCTACAATTTGGTCCGTTTTATGCACAAATACACACATTATATTCACACTAGAACATTAATAGAGTCAAAATATTTATTAAAAAAATTCAAAGTATTTAAAAAATTCAAAGTATGAATACGTTCAAATTTCAATATGATAAAATATATATCATGCATACATATATTAAAAATAACTTTAATTATAAATCTATTTTAAATTGTTTGCTTAAGAGTTAAGGTATAGGACTATTACTATACCTTAACTAAAAATACACGAGACGTTCTGCCTAGCTAATGAGAAAGGTTAAATTGAATACTTTCCGCTCACTTTTAATTGTCATGATTTTTTTAAAATTAAACTATAAAAATTTTGACTAACATTTTATAATATATTTTTTTTATAATATTGACATGAATAAAAGTTGCAATTTATAATTTTATTGGTATAATTTTTAAATATCTATTTTTTTTGTTTATAAAATCAAATAAATATATAACGAATCCGATTTAACTTTAAAAAATAATTAAACTACCTTTTGAAAAACCTAATATAATTAAAAGTGGACAATCATTGTAGCAAACAGAAATATAAAATAAAACAAAAAATAGAAAGTTGATTGAACTTTTGAACTTTTTATTTTCCTTGATGGAGTGGTATTTTACTATTTTATGACGGAAAGCATGGTGAGTTTCACAAGTTAAGAATTACGCCAACCACCTTTTTTCTATAGCAATAAACTTGACATTTTCGTTATTTTGTGTAAATGTTATTTGTAGTTTTGATAATTTGACAACTAGGGACCTTATGAAGGGATCTGGTTTTTGGCTCAATATGCTTTTTGGCTGCCAGCTGGAGAAAGTACAAGAAGTTGGTGCACAGTCTCCAACAGTGACAGAAGTGGCAGACGCGGCAGAAACCTCAGCCAATGGGATTGTTTTACGTTTTGTGACCTTTCTACATAAACAAAACATCCCCATATTCATAATCAGTTTTTGCAACTTGAAAAAGCTCTCAAGAACTCTTGCAAAGGCTTACAAAAAGGAGTGGAGAAACATCCTCAAGATCAACTCAAATCTAAAAGAGGTGGAAGCTTAGTTGTCTTAGGATTATTTCTTCTGCACATAAATTGTAAATCTGTTCCTCCATTTATAAAGGAATCAGATAGTTGTTTGATCTGAAATTCTAAATCATTAGTAGGTTAGTGATTTAGTGGGCAGTCTGTGAGATTGCTTAGAAAATCCTAAGTTGTCTAGAGTGATAACTTAGTGGGTAGAGTAACATCTAATTAGGCTCATCAAGCAATAGAGCTATTGCTTGTCTGTGAGATTAAAAACTTTTTCTCACATTTTTGTAACCGGTTTACTTTTGCTTGTGAAGACTAGTGAAACGGTTTTGGAAATCCTGTGAGACAGGTCGTGGTTTTACTCCCTTGAGCAAGGAGGTTTCCACGTAAACTGCTGGTGTTGATATTCTGCCTTTACTTACAGTTGTTCATATTTTGAGTGAGTCAAGGGACCTGGTCCATTGACTGATAGTGGACGCACAGATTCTAACAAGTGGTATCAGAGTCAGGTTCTCTCTATCTGGTTAACACCAAGAGAGTGGTTCCTGCATTAGAATGGCTGCTCCACTTAATCTAGAAGAAGGTCAATCTTCAACTCGACCACCTCGATTCAATGGCCAGTTCTATAGCTGGTGGAAAACAAGGATGCATGATTTTCTCATGGCTGAAGATAGTGAGTTATGGGATATTGTCTTGGATGAACCATTTATCCCAACATCTGAAGTAAAAGAAGGTGAGATTACTCGAGTCGTTCCAAAGACTCGGCAACAATACAATGAAGCTGATAGAAAGGAAATTGAAAAGGGCTACAAAGCAAAGAAGTTACTTGTCTGTGGTATAGGTGCTGAAGAGTTTAATCGTGTCTCCGCTTGTGAATCTGCAAAGGATATCTGGGATTGCTTAAGGACTGCCCATGAAGGGACTGAACAAGTAAAGGAGTCAAAGATAGACATGCTTACCTCTCGATATGAGAACTTCAAAATGAGAGAAGGTGAAACCATTCATGACATGTATACAAAACTCTCTTCCATTACAAATGAGTTGCGGAGCCTTGGAGAACCCATCAGTATGAGTAAGCAAGTTAGAAAAGTTCTTCGAATTCTTCCAAAGTCCTGGAAAAGCAAGGTAGATGCTATTACCGAAGCTAAGGATTTGAAAGTCTTAACCATGGATGCTCTTATTGAAAATCTCAAAACTCATGAGATGAATCGAAGTTATGATTTGTCAAAGAAAGAAATCAAGAAGGATAAGTCCTTAATGCTGAAACACAAGTCTGAGGAAGATTCCAGTGAAGATGATGACATGGCTTACCTTATTAAAAGGTTTCGGAAGTTTGTGAGAAAAAACAAGAGATTCAGAAAGGGCGCAAATGGTTCTCGAACTGCAACTCCAAATGATACATGTCACAAATGTGGAAAGGCTGGACATTTTATAAGAGATTGTCCATCACTCAAAGCTGAAAACAAGGACTATCAAAGACCAAGAGGTGAGAAAGAAAAACGCAGGGACCTCGTACTTGATAAAAGTGATCAAAAAGCTGCTGTTGATCATGTGGTCAAGAAAGCTCTTGCTGCATGGGGAGATTCTTCCAGTGAGTCATAAGACCTTGACGAACCAAATAATGCATCAATGGTGGCAATTCATGATGAGAATAATATATTCGATGAAATGTTTGCTTTAATGGCTCAGTCAGATGATGAAGATACTGAGGATCAGGTAACACTTCTTGATATTAAGCAAAATGTGAATACTTATTCTTTTAAAAGACTGAGAAAATTAGCAAATGTGATGATTGATTCTGTAATTGAATTAACTTCTGAAAGAGACTCCATGAATGTTGAATTTGAAACTCTAAGTGAAAACAGAGATAAAATTGGTGAGAAAATGGTTGAAATTGAATGCAAAATGATCGTTCTAGAATCTGAAAAACTAGAACTCAAAAATCAATTGCATCTGATGAATGAGAAGTCTGAAAAATTAAAAGGAAAGTCTGCCAGTCTACATGTTGAGCTGGAAGAAAAACTGAAAAACTCAGAGATTAACCTTGTTTTCACCTTGGAAAAGAACAAAAGCTTAGAGAAAGATATTGCCAAACTTAAGGATGACCTTGCAAATTCCCTTAAATGGACAAAATCTTCTAAGTTGCTTTCAAATGTGACAAATCAAAGCAACTACAACAAAAGGGGTCTGGAAAGTTTGAATATTACTCCTCCTTTCAATTCTCACAGCAAATATGTCTTTGTTTCAGATAATTTGCTTTGTGTTCACTGTGGTAGAAATGGGCACTTAAAAAATGAATGTACAGCCTGGAGAGAGTCGCATGAAAGATTCTCAAATTTCACAGAAAATAAAAGGAGTTCAAAAGGGGTACCTGGTCCTATTCAAAAACCCTTGATAAAAAAGAGTTTAAATTTACCTCACTGGGCAAGAAATACCTTGATTACTCCTTTATCTGCCTTCTGGGAACTCAAATTGAAATGGGTTCCCAAGTCAACTAAGTGATTCTTGATGCAGGTGAGCGAGAGGAGTAGCAGTCAATGTTGGTACATGGATAGTGAATGCTCCAAACATATGACTGGAGATACAAAAAACTTTCTCTCGCTCAAGGCACTTCAAGGTAGAGGTGTCTCTTTTTGTGAAAAAAAAGGAAGGTATATTTTAGGTGTTGGTAAAGTTAAAAAAAAAACTCTTGAAGAATCCATTGATAATGTGTATCATGTCAGTGTTTTGAAGTACAGTCTTCTGAGTGTGTCTCAAATCTGTGACAAGGGAAATAAAGTAAAGTTTACATCTGAGATGTGTACTGTAGTTAATCCGACTACAAAGAAGGTGATTCTCACTGCAGAAAAGATGTAACAACATGTATGTGGCAAACTTGGAAACATCTCATGGAGATGATCTAACATGTCTAAGTGCTCAGAATGAAAATGCTGATTTGTGACGTCGGAGACTAGGTCATGTGAGCTCATCTTTATTGAATAAACTGGTTTCTAAGGACCTGTTACTAGGTCTGCCAAAACTGAGATTTTGTGAAAGTAAAAATTGATCAAGCATTGCTCATCATTCAAGTGTATTTGTATGATATCATTTTTGGAGAAACTTCTGAACATCTGTATGAAGAATTTTCTACTCTCATGGGAAATGAATTTGAGATGAGTATGATGGTAGAGCTGGACTTCTTCCTAGGTCTGTAAGATTAAGCAAACCTCCAGTGGCATCTTAATCTGTCAAGGGAAGCATACAAAAGAGGACCTGGTCCTGTTTTATCCTGCAACTGAGGATGAGTGTGTAGCTATCGCCTCCATATTGACAAAATTCTTCGGATATAGCAATAGCTTCAGAATTTTGGAGTCCTCATCAACACCATTCCTTTTATGTGTGCTAAATACAAGTGCTGTCAATGTGGGAAAGAATCCTGTGCTAACTTTCTAAGAGATAATGTTGAAAAAGGGAATTTTGTGCTAACTTATTGCCCAACAGAGGAACAAATTGCAGACATATTTACCAAGGCTCTAAGCAAAAATCAGTCTGAGAGCAACAGGTTGAAGTTGGGTATGATGAACTTGATGTAATCCCAAAATTATTCAAGCATGAAATTTCCTTGGTGGCAGAAATCTGTAGTGCAGGTATCCTTTCTATTAATAATAATATGTCTTGTAAGATCAATGTTGTACCTATTGCAGGTATACATTCATAAATGATGTGCAAAAGCAAAAACATAGTCAGAACCATTCAGGAATGGTGCTTAAATTGCAGTTTGAAACCTGGTCTCTCCTAAGGTTAGCTTTCTTTACATTAATTTTAAACTAGTCTAAATAGACCGTTGATATTGCCACGTGCCATCCTTTCGTCATTCTGACTGTTAGTCCCATCGCTTGAAACTCCAAGCGACACGTCAAATCAAGGGACCTGGCACCGATTCTCCTCTTTATATTCAACCTTCTCATTTCTAAATCTCTTCACTCTCTCTCTTTGTTCTGAAAAACCCTAAAATACCAAATCTTCTCTCTTCTCTTTGCTATTTTTTTTTTGTTAAAAAGAAAAATGTCGGAACCCTCATCCTCATCAAGGAAGATGCTTGCATCCTTGAGTGAAATCGATCCAGTTTCTTTCTATACCCCATCTCCTTCAGGATCGAAATCAATAGTTCCAACAACCTCTGAAGTCAGTCCTCCTTTAGATAACTCCATCGTCCCCTTTCAGTCTATAGATCTAAACAGTCCTAGTCTTCCCCTGGTTACTAGTCCTTCTATGGAAATGCTTTCAGATATCCTTTTTAGGGTAACTTACCAGAGAGCAAAACATCTGAGTCCAACATCTTGGCTGCTAGTGAAGGACTGGTCATTGAGAGCCTCACAATGATGAGAGAAGAAGCAAGATTGGAGGAATGTGAAAACCCTATGAATGACGATATCAGAGAATGTGAAAACCCCATGAATGACGATATCAGAGACACACGACCTATTTTTGATAAAACTCCGGATTTTAGGAGATATCCTTCGTCTGATTCTTCTGATGAAGAAGATGTTAATCATCATATTCGGTGGTCACTGCAGAAGAGAAAGGAAAATGTCTCTAAAAAGGGAAAAGAAAAGGTTGTAGAGGGTAAACCTAAACGACGGTCAATTACTAGATCTGACTCTAAGAAAATGCTAGCCGATGCTATGAAAGCCCGTTCCAAATCTACAGCCAAAAATCGAAGTGAAAGAACCTTCAAAATGTCAAAATTCCAAATGCTTCCAACTGATGTGGTGGAAGTTTCTGGGGAAGAGTCTGATGGGGGGTCTTGTAAGAAAAGTTCAAGAAAAGTGAAACAAAATGTCCAAAAGAAGTCCAACACAACAAAATCCACAAAGGCGGTAGTGAAAGGAAAAAGGAAGAGAAAAAATTCTGCAACAAAAACTGAAAAGTCTGAGCAGGGACCTGGTCCTGAAGTGCACGTGGATGAAGATGTCATTAACAAACAAGAAATTGTTGATAACTTGAGTAAACAATCTGTTTTGGCTGGAAGGGTATTCGACATGAATATTGTTCATCAGCCAGGTATTGACTTTCTTCATGATATTGTAGAAATTCAATCATGGATGCATTTATTTGATTTTAAGTCTCCTGTCCTTCATGAGGAAGAGGTCCGTGAATTTTACTACAATATTACTTTTGAAGAAGATGGAAGTATAAATACCAAAGTGAAAAACATAGTTGTTCATCTTGATGAAGACCTGTTGGGAAAGATTCTTGGAATACCTCGAGGAGGTATCAGGTCTGTGGTTGGAAAAAATTGTTCGGTGGAATTTGTCACGACTTGTTCTAAACTCGCAACTACCAGGTGTGCAGGGTTATTTAAGAAACTGATGAAGAGTGAATTCCAGTTGGTTTATGAGTTTGTTAACAAAATTCTCCTTCCAAGAACTGAAAAGAGAACTTCAGCAACTTCGCCTGATCTGTTTGTCATGGAGCTGTTGTGCAAATTTGAACCTCTGGATCTTTCAGGTCTTATGCTTGAACACATGTACAAAACTGTCATCGAAAGAAAGGGAAAGCATGGTATGGGTTATGGATACTTTTTAACTAAAGTATTCAAACACTTTAATATTCCTCTTAGTGTTGAAAAAGTTGGTACAGTGAAACAAACCTTCTCAGAGTCCACTCTGGTTGAATGTGAGTGCATAGAAGGAAAAGCAAATCCCAAGAGCAAAGTGGCTAAACTTGTGGAGAACCAGGATCAATTGAAGCATGAGTTGGAAGAATTGACTATGAGGTTGAGTAGTAGAGATGCTGAAATTGCTATTCTTAAGGTAGAACTACTTAAGGCACATACTATGGGACCTGGTACCTCGGTTATTCAAGAGCTTGTTACGATCCGATTTTGAAAACTAAAAAGGTTTCGAAGCCGATTTCGCAACTTTGGCAATTTTGTTAAAGTTTTTGAAAAAAAATTATAATTTAAGAAAGTCGCCACTTATTTTTTTTTAGGAGAAAATAAGAAAACCTTTTAAAATGAATTTTAAAAGAAAACGTTTAATTAAAATTAGAGTGTTGGTAAGAGTTCAAATAATTCTCTAAGGAAGGGTTTAGGCACCTTAGAAAATCTACTAACACGCGATTGACCGACGAATTTTAAAGATTTGGCTATTTTTAAAAGGAACACTTAGATTACTTGATTTTTTTTTTTATTATTTTATTTTATTTTAAATGAAAAATCTTTATATACTTGTACATTTGTATTATCCTAAATAATGAAATAATCCAAATATTAAAGTGTCGAAAGTAAAATTTTAACTTAACAATTTATCCTAGTCAAGTTTTTGAGTTGAATGATCAATACAATTGCTTAAACGTGGATTTGAAAGCTAAATACTAACTATGAAAGAATATAAATAATTCTCAAGTTAGTCTCGAAGCTTAGAGCATCTAACTTAAAAGAGTTTGAAAATTCAAATATTTAAAGTAAACAACTAACAAAATAAAGAGTTATTTAGAAACTTCCAAGGATTCATCTAAGTTAAATAAAATAAAAGTTAGAAGTTAGAAGAAAAAATCACAAAATCACAATATAAAGAAAGCAAAGTGCAAATATAACTTGGACAATCATAAGTCCACTGTCCGCTCCTCAATTGCTGCTGCTGGTGCAATTTTTGCACCTTTTTAAGCTTGAAAAAATGTTATTTTCAGCCCTTTGAAACTGTTGCGACCCTGCCTCATTTCAGGTGTTCGAATTTCAGTCAATTCGGACCGAAAACCCTTTCATTTCAGCTATTTTTGAGCTGATGTTGCTGCTGATTTTGCCAATGATCTGTTGGTATTACTTGGGTTTCAACCCGGTGACATTAATTTCCCCTTCAATAGGTGTAAAGGAGGGTCGACTCGGAGAGGGAAATGCAAGAGATGGAGAGTCAAAATGGACTCAAACAAGATAGTTCATGCAAAATTCAAAGAAGAGGAAGAAAGGATTAGTAATAAATAAATTTAATAAGCATGTATGAACAACAAGTCTTAACTACATATTCGACCTCATCAATAGAGATCAAACAAGAAAGAGATCACTTGGCCACATAAATGTTTCCATTAATCGCTACACAACTTCAACTATAAGAGATTAACAACAGGGATTAACTTCAAGCCATATAAATTAATATTTGTCCATCAGCCAAGATTTTTAAAGGGCTACAACTAAAGAAAATTTGAAAGAAAAATCTATCCATGCTACTAGCAGTATTCGACTTCCAACAATATAGACAGACCAAAAATAAATAAATAATAATAATAATAAAATTTTGGGCAAAACAGAGACTGCATTCAGCAAAACAATAGGTGGGCAAAAATCTAAAGAATAGTAAATATTTATACTACAAGCCAATAAAATAGCAAATATAACTTGAGAACTTGGGAACATCTGTTTGAATCGATTCTCTAACGATGGATAAGAACATAGAACGATTGATCTCATTGGAAGAGATAACAAAATTAGAAATCAATCTTATTAACTAGTGGTGGATTCATATTATGTAAAGGTCGCCGATAGAAAGAAGCTATATAATAGAACCCAAATATACAAACTTAACAATAAACTAGTTCAAACACTAGGAAAGGATAAGTTAACAAACTTCAAGTGAGAGCTAATTTTGAAGAGAATGAAAGAGACAATAAATCTGGTTTAATGCACACAAATAACGGGAAAAAGAAATTAATCATTTGTCTAGCTTAAGCAAAATAATCAAACTAATTCAAATATAAGAAACATGTCAAACCTCGATCAATACAAGAGAAAAACACCAGCTAATCCTAACTACATGGTACAGCAAGAAATTTGAGCAAAGAAACAGAAAGCAATGGAAAACAATTATGAGTGTCCTATTCTAATTCAAAATATTTAAGAAGTGAGCAGAAAGGTATTGAAGCAAGAATTTTTGCAGATTTGCCTAGGACTTAAACTCATCAATAGTTTAAACAAAAAATATGAACAATCTGTAAGGTGTATGAAAAATAAAGTAAAGAAAAAACAAGCATGATGGTTCAAGCCAAAGATCCAAGTGTCACTCGATTACAAGCGCAAGAAAACTTGTTCGAACCATTGTTAATAGACACGATATTTAGTGAACAGTTGCGAGAGGGAAGCATGAACATGATATGAGAACTAGGGAGAACAACGAAATCTAACAGGGAACACAGGAGCAAGCGAACAATTTCCCATATGGTCGCTTAAGATTCTAGAAAAATTAAATCTCATGAAGCAGTCGTTTGAAAACTTTTGCCAAACTTAAGAAAAATTCAAAATATGGTTTCCAAACCATATCTACAAGAGACTCACAGAGTTGGAGAAATCAAGTTTGAGGTAACAAGTACAAAAGAAACTCGAGACTATACCAAAACATTTTAATAACAACCTAAAACATGAACAAACATTAACAGTGAAGAACATGAGCAACAGAACCATCAGACTAAAGCAAACACTAGAAAAATGTAACTTTCAATAAAAAACAATTCTTGACAAAAGAAACACCAAAGAAACTAGGAAGATTCATAACAAATCTTAACAGTAAGGACAAAGCAAACATTATTGGCTACTAAACTGTCAAACTAAAGTCTAATACATGAAAATTAAAATAAAGCTAATTAACATATAACAGATAGAAGAGCTGGGAATTAAATAATACAAAGCTAAAGCTAAGAAAGAATTTACCTGATTCTGGGCAGCGAACCAGAGCTACGAGTTTGACGGAGACGGATCACACCACCTCTCTAAACTCGAACAGCCACAAAAACGTTTTAAAAATGTTAAACTATGGAACCAAGAATTCTCAAAAAATTTTAGGGTACTCTCTCGTTGCCCCGAAAAATCTCCTGCAACAGTGAATAGGGTGGCTTTATATAGAGAAACTCTGAGAGGATTTTGGATAAGGCAATCGATGTGGGAGCATTCACAATTCAAAATTCTTAATGGATAAGGTCGGAGGAGCTGGAATTCGTACGAATTGTACCATTTTGAACGAAAATAAATGGAGGATCATTTGATTCCAAGAGAAGGACGAGTGAGGTGCGAGATTTTGACACCTGACCGATTCTCGAAACGGTCTGGTACGAGAGATAAGGGAGAGGGGCGAGGACGCGCGACTGGTCGGCTCGCTAGGCTGCTGGATCGGTGAATTCTGGGTTCTGGGTTACGTTGTTCGCGTGAAGAAGACAACGCTGGGGTTATTTATTGCGTGTTGTACGTTTCTGGGTATTGGATTTGGTATACTCTTGTGATAAATGAACTGAGGTTGGGCTAATTGAAGTGATGGGCCGGCTGGAAGAATTGAAATGGATTGGAGGTTTAATTGGATTTGGGCCGAAAATTATTGGAATGGAAGGAATTGAGTGGGAAATGTTGAAAGCTGCCAAATAAAGGGAAAAAAAAGGTTTGTCCCAAAAATGGGTCTAGAAGATTTGGCCAATTGGTTAAGGTTATAGACAATTGAATATAAGAATATAACCGAAATTGAGCTTAATTAATTAAATTCGGTCAAATCTTAATCAAGATGAATTTAAATAAAATTAATTGACGAGCTTCTTAAACTTAACGAAATGAAATAATTAGCCTAATTATAAACTAAATAATTTAAAAAATTATAAACATAATTTAAACTAAACTAATTCAATGAAATACTTACTAAAAATTATATTCTCTTTTTGAGATGATTTTCGAAATATTTATAAAATATGCTAATTATATAAAAATTATCTATATAAAACATATATTACTTAAAAATTATATATATGTTAAAACTATTTAAAATGTCTTTAAAATATTTTGAATTTTATAAAGTCGGTTATTTCAACTCGTTTTGTAATTTATGAAACTCGAAATTTAATTTCAATCATGGAGGGTCAAAATTGGATGTCAACAGAGCTGAAGCAAGAAAATGCAGAGCTGAGGGCCAAAATTGTTGCTTTACAAGAGAAAGCAATAAAAGACAATGATGATGCTAATGCTCGACTTACTCTTATCATTCAGTCCCTTTCCCATCAGCCTTCTCCTTCATAGTCATTTTTCAATCTTCTTCTCCTATATGATTCTTGTATGTGGATTATCTACTCAGTCTACTGTACTCTAGTTTAATTTTAATGTATTGAATGATGCCTCTGAAATGCTATTAACCCTATTCCTATTTTGTTCTGGCAAATTGTTTATCGTATTTTGTACTCGTTTATGTATGATTGCCAAAAGGCTATGATCTTACTTGATTGCATTATTGATAATATTGATTTATTGTGTCTCTTTTTAATGATGCCAAAAGGGAGAATTTTTATGTAAAAATGAGAGATGTAAGAATGGGAGATGTACTTTATGCAAGAATATTATACTTCAGGGATGAAAGATGTAATTCAAGGAAAACAGGAAATATTATTTCTGGGCTTGGTTTATGGTTCTTGTGAATTTTCTTATTTACTGCAGGTATATGGATAACTGATTCAGGGAGAACAATAAACTTTGCAATATCTTGTGATCCTGTGAAGTCTGATGTATGGTTTGTCATCATAAAAAAAGGAGAAAATGTTACTTGAAGTTTTGATGATTTGACAAAATCACAGGGACCTTGTAAAGGTACCTGGTGCATGGTGTAGGAAACTAAGAAGTGTGTCTACTCGACAGGGGGAAGAAATGCATACATTGGTGTATGGTTTGTCATCATCAAAAAGGGGAAAAATGTTATTTGAAGTTTTGATGATTTGACAAACTCATAGACCTTAGTTTTGATGATTTGACAAAACCACAGGGACCTTGTAAAGGTACGTGGTGCATGGTGTAGGAAACTAAGGAGTGTGTCTATTCGACAGGGGGAAGAAATGCATACACTGGTGTATTGTTTGTCATCATAAAAAAAGGGGAAAATGTTATTTGTACTTTCTCCAGCTGGCAGCCAAAAAGCATATTGAGACAAGAACCAGGTCCCTTCATAAGGTCCCTGAGTTTGTCAAATCATCAAAACTACAAATAACATTTTTTCCCTTTATGATGATGACAAACAATACACCAGCGTCTACATGTTCTTCCATGTTTCCTTCCCCCTGTCGATAAAGACCTGACAGTTGCATATACATTTGCACAATGAATCTGGTCTCTTCACACGGTCTATGAGTTTGTCAAATCATCAAAACTTCAAATAACATTTTTCCCCTTTTTGATGATGACAAACAATACACCAGTGTATGCATTTCTTCCCCCTGTCGAGTAGACACACTTCTTAGTTTCCTACACCATGCACCAGGTACCTTTACAAGGTCCATGTGGTTTTGTCAAATCATCAAAACTAAGGTCTATGAGTTTGTCAAATCATTAAAACTTCAAATAACATTAAGGGGGAAAATGTTATTTGTAGTTTTGATGATTTGACAAACTCAGGGACCTTATGAAGGGACCTGGTTCTTGGCTCAATATGCTTTTTGGCTGCCAGCTGGAGAAAGTACAAAAGGTTGGTGCACAGTCTCCAACAGTGGCAGAAGTGGCAGACGCGGCAGAAACCTCAGCCAATGGGATTGTTTTACGTTTTGTGACCTTTCTACATAAACAAAACATCCCCATATTCACAATCAGTTTTTGCAACTTGAAAAAGCTCTCAAGAACTCTTGCAAAGGCTTACAAAAAGGAGTGAAGAAACATCCTCAAGATCAACTCAAATCTAAAAGAGCTGGAAGCTTAGTTGTCTTAGGATTATTTCTTCTGCACATAAATTGTAAATCTGTTCCTCCATTTATAAAGGAATCAGATAGTTGTTTGATCTGAAATTCTAAATCATTAGTAGGTTAGTGATTTAGTGGGCAGTCTGTGAGATTGCTTAGAAAATCCTAAGTTGTCTAGAGTGATAGCTTAGTGGGTAGAGTAACATCTACTTAGGCTCATCAAGCAATAGAGTTATTGCTTGTCTGTGAGATTAAAAACTTTTTCTCACATTTTTGTAATCGGTTTACTTTTGCTTGTGAAGACTAGTGAAACGGTTTTGGAAATCCTGTGAGACAGGTCGTGGTTTTACTCCCTTGAGCAAGGAGGTTTCCACGTAAACTGCTGGTGTTGATATTCTGCCTTTACTTACAGTTGTTCATATTTTGAGTGAGTCAAGGGACCTGGTCCATTGACTGATAGTGGACGCACAAATTCTAACAATAACGAATTGAAATCTTCACTATATTAATAAGAGTATTGGACTATTATTATAATCTTAAAATTTTAATTGTAATAATCAAATTATTGAAATGCAATGAAAATATTGAAATAACAAGTAATTAAATATAGAGAGAAGAATGGAGATGAGAAGACTCTGGAATAAGAGGAAAGAAAAAACATTTTCTTCAATATGCATAATCCCTGAATTATCGACCACTATCCCTTTAATGGAATCATTCTCACACCCACTACTCGACCTGGATCCCAAATTAGCGTGGACTTATTGCTTGTTCTTGATCCAATAGTTCTTGTTAGCCCAATAACTACTTGTGTGACCTTAATATTCAATTTGGATTGGACTTGATTCATGACATTTTGTATGCGTTTGAAAATAAAAGTTTGTTTATAAATCTGAGTAAAATTTTAAATTATGATTTAACATTTTAAATTGTATAATTTTTGTTTGCAAAATTCAAGTTATAATTTCATTTTTCAGTGGCATCGGCCTATCTTTTGTTATTGGGCAATTTGTGACTTACAAATTTTTCCTATGCAAATCACGAAGAAGGTACTTCGGTCTATTTTTATTTTCTTAATAATATTAATTTTTTGGATTTTGAATTTGTATTAGGTGTTTGTTGTCTTTGCTTTTACTTCTTAGCTGGTTTAATTTATAGTCTTCATTTTGATAATCACAAAAAATCTATTCAATTTTCAGAATAACTATCTTGAGTTCTTTAATTTTTTTTTGTTTGATGTTCCAACAAGATTTTCTTTATAATCAAAATTTAAATTTGAGACTTCTAATTAAAGTTGAAGCAGTTTCATTAGTGCATCACAATCCATGGTTATAGTTCTTTAGTTATCCTAGTAAATCACAACTCTATAATGTTTGCGAAGAAAAAAAAAACAAGCTCAGATCATCGTATAAAGTTTTATTATATTCCTTGAAAAATGACTAAATTCTTAGATAATGCATATGTTTTTTTTCAAGGAAATTCCATTTTTATATAAAACTTGATTATACAAACAATTTTCCTTCTTTCTTTAGAGAGTATATATAATTGATTTGGTAGTGTTATCTTGAAATATAGTCAATCTAATATGCGTTTGAAAGTATATTATTGTCATACCTTTAAATTAATAAATAGATAAAAATTGAAGCCATGAAAATTTAGAAAAAATTATTCGAACTGAACCATGAACCCCAACTCTATTGTTTGAAAGATAAAAGAATCAAACCACAAAGCATGTGTGTAATATATATACTTGTACCGTTTGTACATTGACTCAGTAGGTTGAAAGTTTGAATCACATTGAAAGGTAAGTGAGAATATTATTGATCCTTCTGACTTTTCACATGCGCTTTTGAGTTTAGATGGTGTTGAACAATGAGAAAGTGAGTATAACAAGGGTAAATAAAAGAGAGTAATATGGGAGCTTCAATGAGTATCCTCTTGATGAATCCTCACTTTGTGAAGTTCTTGATCTCTCTCCTGCATATATGTCAACCCCACAAGTTTATAATTATACAGGACCATTATAAAATTTCTTAATAAAAGAAGATGAATAATGTTGAGTTATTAAGATTTGTTAGTATTTGTACCTGAAGGAGTGGATGAAGAGAGAGGAGAACCAGCTGGGGAAGTAGCTGAAATGTTTATATTTACATTAAAACACGTCAAACAATGATTGTTCACCATCATTAGAAATGAAAACAAACATTACAAATGACGGTAATATCTCATATGGTCACTCAATTATGTACTTTTCTCTCAGAAAGTCACTCAATTTTGAATTTTAACCTAAATAGATTGTGTGACTTTGTAAGTAAAATATTCATAGTTGAATGACTTTTGAGTTAAAATTCAAAGTTAAGTGACTTTTTAAGAAAATAGTACATAGTTGAGTAACTTTTAAGTTGAAATTCAAAGTTAAATGACTTAAGAGAGAAGAGTGTGTATCAAAGGTGTATTTAAATTAAGTCAGTCAAGTAGAGAGTGTTTTTAAAACTGTAAATAATTCAGAAACGAAACTAATAATGTTCATCAAGTTCAGAGGTGTTTTCAATACTCTTCTCTATTAATACGTGGTTGTTCATTAATTTACACTCTCATGTTCCACAAAAGACACCTAAAATCACTTGGATAATAGAAAAGACAAGTACATAGGGTACTATAACATCCATATACAAAATGGAAGAAATAATAATTGATAAACTTAGGTGTACCTTGACATAGTGTAAGAGAGGGAGTGATATGAACATTACAAGCTTTAGGAAGAGCCATAGCCAGTGTTTGATTGACATTAACACCACTAAAAACATGACACACGCATCGCGGTCGTGTCTTGACTATAGTAGCAAGCTGTGTGCAGCAACCTGAAGATGGAGTTGTAGCATTTCCTTGTATGTATTGTAAGCAAGGTGCTAAACCAACGATAACTTGTTGGCAATCCTCTGATTGAGAACTCACATGTAAAAACAATGAAAGTAGTATTGCTAGTGCTGAAAATATTGTACTACTTGTTAATATTTGCATTTTTGTTATATGATTTTGGAATGGATGAGTTATGAGGGAAGCAATATATATAATATATATATATATAGGGAAAATTAAATTAAGGCTTTGTTGTGAATGTGAGTTAACTACTTTTCCTACTTGATAATGAATAGTAGTAATTACTTAGGTGACAACTATATTAGTATTTTAATTTGATCATCTTTGGGAGATTTTATATTATATTAAGTGAAGGATAAGCATTCGAGCGGTTTTTGTATGTTAAGTGTTGTGATGGTCAAGGGCCTCTCTTTTGTCTCCACGTCATATGGATGACTTCTAAATTGTTTAATTAATATTTACTCTTTTTTTTGAAGGAAAGCTGATGTAACTGATAAAGTTATCTTTATGTGATCAAGAGATTACAAGTTCAAACTCTGCTTTTGCAGAAATACACGACAAAGTTACCTACAATAGATTCTTGTGTCCGGCGTTTCTCAGACACACAACTCATAGCTTACTGCTCAGGGCTTCCAATTGCTCTTTTTCCCCTTAGAATGAAAGGAATAATAAGAATGTCTTGACAAGAGGAGTGCTCGAATAGTCGAATGGTAAATATGCTTCACCTTAAGGCAGAGGCGGAGCTAGGTGGGGATTCATGGTTCGGAGAACCACTAGCTTTTTCGTAGACCTATATTTCTATTAGAAAATTAAATAAATATATCTATATTAACATATGAACCCTCAAATAAAATTGATTTAGAACCCCCGAAACTCTCATTTTGGCTCCGCCATTCCTTAAGGTTAAAAGGGTGAAAGTGACTAGAAAGGGATAAAAAGAAATATGAATCTTATAGTACTATGCAAAAACGGTGCAAATTAAATAACCCAACGTTTCTCTTGGACCATATATATACCCCTCATTTTAATAAAGCGGATTGGACACCAAATTTTATGATCTTTAAGTATATCATAATACTTGTTTAGTTTTGAAATTTGTAATATGAAATACACCATAGCATATGTGTAGTCATTTAACTTAAACTTTGGGTTAAGTTCAGAAAAATGCAACTCTCATAAAAATGGAGCAACACAGAGATTAATATATATTTCTTTGGAAATGAATGAAATATTTGTACATAGGACGATTAAATTGAAAACAAACAACATGGTTGTGGTGCGACATTTTTGATGTGATCCCTCCACCATTGATCAAAAGTTTCGAGTTCAAACCTTAAAAATGAAAAAATATCATGTTGGAAGCGTTGCCCCAATAAAAGGGTCTACATTGCGAATTAATGTGGATTAGATCAAAGGGGAAGTGTTACGCAAATTTGCCTTTTTTCTTTTTCCTATGTCTCTTTTGTTGTTTTCTTAACTAGAAGCCAGGAGGTTTCATTGTGTTAACTTGAACGTTCAACTTTCTTTTGAATAAATACAAGTCTTGGATAGAGAGAACTCATTCATATTCTCTCTGCTTTAGACTCTTGTCAATTTTCTTATAGGTATCTTCGCAGGCTCAACACAATTCTTGATTTACCCGTTGTTAAGCCCTTATAGTATATTGTCCACGCTCATATGTCTAGTCGAGTCCCACATTGATGTGGGAGGTGGAATTTTACTTCTTTAGTATGGTACGTCTTAAGTAATTATTACTGTATGAGCTACCTTTTGAGGTTAAGTTAAAACGAGCTAGAATTGACTATACAAGACCCCACTGAATAACTCAGTAAGTGTTAGACACAATACACAATTAATTTGGTACTACAACTTTGGGACAAAAAGGATAAAATCACAACTCATGGGAAAAACAAACTTAGAATGTTCAAAACTCCTAAAAACACTTAAATCTAAAAGAAATTTTATGCAAAAGCAGTGAATGCAACAATGAGTATCCAAGTAGCTGTGAGTTCCACAATGCTTCCATTAGATGTGCCACCACCACTGGCCTTTGACCCGGTTCCTGCTTTAGAAGAGTCCGCTGGAGGACTATCAGCAGGCGAAGCTGCTGGTCCATTTGCACCGGCTGTCAAGTAAGAAAGTAGTGATGTCATAGAGATGTCGAAGATTTAAGTGGATTTAACTAATTAGGTGATCACTAGTTTCACTTATTATGGGTCGTTATAGTTATCTTTTAAACGATGTGATAGTGCAAAAGTATTCTTTTGTAAGCATATATATGCATACCGTTGCAGCGGCTAACAGGAGGAGTTTCCACATTGCATGCACTAGGAAGTGCAACAGCCTGAGTTTGGTTAATAGAAACACCAAAAGAAGAGCCACCACCATTTAGCACAGAGCAAAGGCATCGCGGCTGTGATGCAACAACCCTTGATAGCTGTAAGCAACAAGATGTCGAGGGAGTTGTTGTGTTTCCAGTAACATAATTTAGACATGGAGACAAGCTCACCAGTGCAGTGGTGCAGCCTGATTGTGCTCTGACTCCATCCCATTGAACGAACACGAGCACCAAAGTCAGAGTTAGACCGATCTCATTTCTTTTTGAAGCCATCTAGTGAATGCTATCTAGCAAGTTGATCAAGGGTGTAGAGCTATAGCATTAGTCTACTTTGAATTTATAATGGAACTAGGGAAGAAGAGACAACGTTTACGTTGTTGATATTTTGGTTGACCAACTTTAACAAATTGAGGTACTATATAACTTTGCGTAGTCGATATAAATAACTAGTTGAAGACAATTGAAGAAAGTTTGGTTGTGTTCAAATGATGCTGGGGCCTGGGAGTAGTATAAAATATGGAACAGGTAGTCTTGGTTGCAACAAGAAATGAGATGTGTCAATCGAAAACATATATGTTTCATTTTATAGTTGGTTAGGTAATAAGTGGTCTAATTGATACAGAAAGATTGCAGCTTATTAATATATGGTAAAAATTTACTCGTATTCAACGTTTATATCAAGTCAATAGATGAATATCATGTGTTCACACATAAGCCTTTTAATACTTAACCATGATTATTAATAGGTATTTGCACCTTATTAAACTAATTAACTATAGTATCATGTAAACATCAGGTGCGGATAAATATTTGCAACTATTAATGGAAGTGTCAATGATCGCGGTTGTTAGTTTTCTTTATCCTTTTTGCCTTGTTTGAGTTACACTTTCTTTTGCAATAATAAAAATCTTGAGCTTTTTCTGATACTTTCACTTAAAAGTAATCTTACAACCGGAAAAGACATGTAATATTCTTACAGTTATTTTTTTTGTGTGATGACTGACATGGTTGTTGCTATTGCAGGGATCACTGAAAGAGTTAACGACTTTCCTATTCTTACTCCAGTATCACTGTTTTGCGACTATACATATAGTCTCTAATCCCATATTTCATGAGAGAACGAACCATATCGAGACTTTGTTCGAGAGAAGCTCAAACTTCCCAACTAGCAGATGTAGTCTTTCACCTGTTAAATTTGACAAGATTCAAAAATGAATTAATGAGAAGATATGGTAGTTAGGAGGATAATTCTTCATTGGTAGAAAAGTCAAGATAGCATCTTTTGTAGGTGAAATTTAGGTGAACCATAAATTGGTTTCACAAGGTAAATCTTGACATTTTTGACATATTGTGATGTCATGGATGACATTAATAGGAAGAATTCACTCCTATAAATAGGTAGCTCCTAATTCATTTGTAAGACACCTCTCACTTGTCTTCTCATCTCCAAAGGCATTTGTTCTTCTTTCTCTCTTGTAGTATTTCACTTGTACTCTTTTGGAGTGAAATAAATATTGGTTGGTTGTGTCTGAGGACTAGGCAAAAGAAAACAAAAGTTTGCCGAACCTCGTTAATTCTTGGTGTTCCTTTTGTTGTTGTCTCATTTACTATTTATTAGCTACATTTAGATATAGCAGTTGTGATTCTATCACTCTCTATATATTTGGCTTCCGCAACAATTGGTATCAGAGCCAAGGTATTATCTGAGTATGCTCTGTGGTTGCAGCATAGTCTGAACTTCCACATCAGAAAAAGATTTACTTTGGTCTTTGCATTGTTAGCTAGTAAATAGTATTTGTAGTAAAATGGGAGACAAGAAAAATGATGAGTCCACATCAAGTGTCAATAATACGTCATCATTGGCATCTTCGCTTATGACAAGAATTGTGTCAAATGCGAAATTTGCAGTTGAAATTTTTGACGGGTCAGGACATTTCGGAATGTGGCAAGGCGAGGTCCTTGATGTTCTTTTTCAACAAGGGCTAGATATTGCCATTGAAGAAAAGAAACCAGACGGTGTAGGAGAAGAAGATTGGAAGATTATCAACCGTGTTGCTTGCGGTACCATTCGATCTTACCTTGCAAGAGAACAAAAGTATCCATACACGAAGGAAACATCTGCAAATAAATTATGGAATTCATTGGAGGAGAAATTCTTGAAGAAAAACAGTCAAAATAAACTTTACATGAAAAGAAGACTGTTACGCTTCACTTATATTCCTGGTAGCACAATGAATGATCATATCACCAGCTTTAATAAGTTGGCGACAGATTTGCGGAATATGGATGTGACTTTTACGGATGGAGATATGGCCTTAATGTTGTTAAGTTCACTTCCCGATGAGTTCGAGCATCTTGAAACGACTCTACTGCATGGGAATGATGAAGTATCTCTCAAAGAAGTTTGTTCTGCCTTATACAGTTATGAACAAAGAAAGAGAGAAAAACAAAAAGGCGGAGAAGCAGAAGCACTGGTTGCGAGAGGTCGTTCTCAAAATCATATGAGAACGAAGAAAGGGAGATCCAAGTCAAGATCGAGACTCAGCAAAGATGAATGTGCCTTTTGCCGAGAAAAAGGGCATTGGAAGAAAGACTGCCCAAAGTTGAATAGCAAAGCCAAACCAAATAATGGGAAGGCTGTCATGGATTCAAATGTGGCTGATTGTGATGACTCCGATTACTCACTAGTTACAACAGATCCATCCAAATCATCTGATGTATGGTTGATGGACTCAGCTTGTAGTTATCATATGTGTCCCAATCGGGACTGGTTTATTGATTTACAAGAAGGAGAATGTGGAGTTATTCACACTGCAAACAATAATCCTCTTACCGCATATGGTGTTGGTTCAATCCGATTAAGGAACCATGATGGATTAAGTAGAACATTAACAGATGTTCGATATGTACCAGATTTGAAGAAAAATCTCATTTCTGTAGGAGCCCTAGAATCAAAGGGATTCAAAGTCATTGCAGATAATGGCGTGATGAGAATATGCTCTGGTGCACTGGTGGTAATGAAGGCAATTCGAAGAAATAATAACATGTACCACTATCAAGGTAGTACAGTTATTGGGACAGCGGCAACAACATCCAATGACGAGAAGGAGGCAGAAATGACCAAGCTGTGGCATATGCGCTTGGGACATGCTGGAGGGAAATCCTTGAAAACTTTATCAGATCAAGGATTGCTAAAAGGAGTAAAAACTTGCAACTTGGAGTTTTGTGAGCATTGTATCAAGGGAAAGCAAACAAGGGTTAAATTTGGAACAGCTATCCATAATACTAAAGGTATTTTGGATTATGTTCATTCGGATGTTTGGGGTGCTTCCAAAACACCTTCATTAGGTGGGAAACACTATTTTGTAACCTTTGTTGATGACTTTTCTCGAAGATTGTGGGTGTATACGATGAAAACAAAAGATGAAGTTTTGGGAATTTTTCTCAAATGGAAGGCGATGATAGAAACTCAAAGTGGCAGAAAGATCAAGTGTCTTCGCACAGACAATGGTGGAGAATACAAAAATGATCTTTTTCAGAAAATTTGTGAGGAAAATGGCATCGTCAGACATTTCACCGTCAGAAATACACCACAACAGAATGGAGTGGCAGAACGCATGAACCGAACTTTGCTGGAGAAAGTTCGGTGTATGTTGTCCAATGCTGGCTTGGGCAAAGAATTTTGGGCTGAGGCAATAACATATGCGTGCCACCTCATTAATCGTCTACCATCTGCTGCTATTGGTGGGAAGACACCATTTGAAAAATGGTATGGAAAACCTGCTGAAGATTATGGTTCTTTACATGTATTTGGCTCAATTGCATATTATCATGTAAGAGAGTCAAAATTGGACCCAAGAGCAAAGAAAGCTTTATTTATGGGAATTACTTCTGGAGTCAAAGGATACCGTTTATGGTGTCCAGAGACAAGAAAAGTTATTTTCAGCAGGGATGTTACCTTTGATGAATCTGCCTTGACAAATAAGGTAACACTTGAAGAAGCCAAACAAATTGATGGTGCTTCAAAGCAGGTAGAGTTTGAAGGAAAGATAATTTTCCCAACACAGGGATCAAACGAGGAAACAACAGAAGATTTTCCTCTTGAAGGAGAGCCAGTCGAAGAGGAGGTTCCATCTCAAGAACCTCAACCACAACTTGAATCAATAGCAACGAGCAAGCCAAAAAGGACAATAAAAAAACCTGCTCGACTCACAGATATGGTGGCTTGTGCTAACTCAATTGCAGCCGATGACATTCCTACCACTTATAAAGACGCAGTCCAAAGTTCACAAAAAGATAAGTGGAGGAATGCCATGGATGAAGAAATGCAATCTCTTCATCAGAATCATACATGGAGATTGGCCAATCTCCCAGAGGGCAAGAAAGCAATTGGGTGCAAATGGTATTTGCAAAGAAAGAGGGATTTCCTAATCAAGAAGATGTTCGCTACAAAGCAAGATTGGTGGCCAAAGGATATGCTCAAAAGGAGGGAATTGATTATAATGAGGTATTTTCTCCAGTTGTGAAACACTCCTCCATTAGAGTTTTGTTGGCTTTGGTAGCACAGTTGAATTTGGAACTAGTTCAGTTGGATGTAAAAACTGCTTTTTTACATGGAGACTTGGAAGAGGAAATCTATATGACTCAGCCAGAAGGATTCAAAGTTGATGGAAAAGAAAATATGGTGTGAAAACTTGAAAAATCGTTGTATGGATTGAAACAATCTTCTAGACAATGGTACAAACGATTTGACAAGTTTATGTTGCAGCAAAGGTACATAAGAAGCAAATACGATCATTGTGTGTATTTGCGCAAGCTTGAAGATAATTCCTTTATATATCTTCTCCTATATGTTGATGATATGTTGATAGCTTCTAAAAGTCAAGAGGAAATTGAGAAGCTAAAGATTCAACTGAGAAAGGAGTTTGAGATGAAGGATTTGGGTGAGGCAAAGAAGATTCTTGGCATGGAGATAAAAAGAGATAGACATTCAAAGAAACTTTATTTATCTCAGAAAGAATATTTGAAAAGAGTACTAAACCGATTCGGTATGAATGAAAAAACGAAGTCGGTTAGCACTCCGCTTGCTCCTCATTTTAAGCTTAGTGATGCTATGTCACCTAAGAATGAAGCTGAACGAGAATATATGTCAAGAGTACCATACGCGAATGCTATTGGTAGCTTGATGTATGCAATGGTTTGCACAAGGCCAGATATTTCACACGCTGTTGGAGTTGTAAGCAGGTACATGCACAATCCTGGAAAGGATCATTGGCAGGCTGTAAAATGGATTCTACGGTATATTCATAATACTGTAGATGTTGGTTTGGTTTTCGAGCAGAAAGATAGTCAATATCTTGTTGGATATTGTGACTCAGATTATGCAGGTGATTTGGACAAACGAAGATCAACTACTGGTTATGTTTTTACTATTGCAAATGCACCAGTTAGTTGGAAGTCTACTTTGCAGTCAACAGTTGCTTTGTCTACCACTGAGGCAGAGTACATGGCAATTACAGAGGCTGCGAAGGAAGCAATTTGGCTTCAAGGATTGCTTAGAGAGCTTGGTATTGGACAAGAAGAAATCACAATATTTTGTGATAGTCAGAGTGCTATTCAATTAGCAAAGAACCAAGTTTATCATGCAAGGACGAAGCACATTGACGTCCGATATCATTTCATACGAGAAATCATAGAAGATGGTGGAGTCATAATACAGAAAATTCATACTACGGATAATCCTGCCGATATGTTGACAAAAGTGGTGACTGCGGTCAAGTTTCAACATTGTTTGAACTTGATCAACATTGTTGAACATTGAAGATTATGGTTGAAGACACAATCAAAATTGTTGTTGAGAGAAAGTTGAAAATGGAGAATCTTGCCAAGGTGGAGATTTGTTAAATTTGACAAGATTCAAAAATGAATTAATGAGAAGATATGGTAGTTAGGAGGATAATTCTTCATTGGTAGAAAAGTCAAGATAGCACCTTTTGTAGGTGAAATTTAGGTGAACCATAAATTGGTTTCACAAGGTAAATCTTGACATTTTTGACATATTGTGATGTCATGGATGACATTAATAGGAAGAATTCACTCCTATAAATAGGTAGCTCCTAATTCATTTGTAAGACACCTCTCACTTGTCTTCTCATCTCCAAAGGCATTTGTTCTTCTTTCTCTCTTGTAGTATTTCACTTGTACTCTTTTGGAGTGAAATAAATATTGGTTGGTTGTGTCTGAGGACTAGGCAAAAGAAAACAAAAGTTTGCCGAACCTCGTTAATTCTTGGTGTTCTTTTTTGTTGTTGTCTCATTTACTATTTATTAGCTACATTTAGATATAGCAGTTGTGATTCTATCACTCTCTATATATTTGGCTTCCGCAACATCACCTACATCCGTCGGTTATATATCTTTAAGTATCCCAAGTTAAACTATTAATAGAGTATTGAACTAAGTTTGTTTAGGTGAATCTTAATAGTTCAGTTGATTGATCATCTGAATTTTACATTGTTCGTGAGAGTTCGATTCTCCATAATCCACTGTCCTATTACCCCCCCTTCCCTGCCCCCATTTTTATTTTTAATAAGAAGAATCAGAGTTGTACTCACAAGTTTGATTAAGAAAATCATTTTTCTTTACATTTGTTTCGTGATTGCAGTTATTAATTTCCGTACACGAAATATCTCGTGAACAGTAAGCTAATCAAATCAATATGACTGGTGGAATGTGGTATTGTAGCTATTGGTTGGTAAGCTTGCAATCAAGTTATTGCTATCTAACAGAGTCTATTTAGACAAAAGTGGTTACTCAAATGATAAACTCCTTTCACTGTGGCCGTTCGACTCACCTAAGGAGCAAAAAAGGTGAAAGCTACTACGGAGAGGTAAAAGAAAAACATAGTTCGTTTACGATTGATCAAAGAGATAATTATTTCAAAACAAATGATGGTACAACAAGCTCTCCGAGCATAAATCAAAAAAGAAATAGCTACTACATTACAACAAATCACACTAGACACCAAAAAGGGGTGACATAAATGAATTCACAACAACAATGTATCAATAGCAAAAAAAAAAAAAGTCTCCTTGAGCTAGAAAGAGACAGAACATTAAACTCCAAAATAAGCTAAGCCAAAACACTTGATACAATGAAGAGAACAAATCCCATTAAAGTAAAAGAAATTTTGATGTTGCTGCTGCTTCCTGCATTTGATGATCCATTTCTTGAAGTATCTGTCTTGGACCCTGTTGAACCTGCAAATATATTAGCATCATACTTTTAAGATATTACAAATATATAACATCAGATAAATAGATAAAAATGATTTCTTTTTTTCTGTTTTTGTCCTTTTTTCGCGGGAATTACCTGATCCTGATGGAGTTGCTGGGATTTCTGGTGTTTCATCAGATGAACCAGTTGGAGCAGTGGAACCTGATGGTGAACTTGCTGGAACTGAAGCACTTGGTCCATTTGCTGCTGCTTTTTGCAAATGCAAAAATCAATAAATTGAGGGTTATTACTTATTAGATGAGTTTAAATTCTAATAGTAACTCCTATGTTTCTTTTTTTTTAGGACCTCTGCTCTGATACCAAGTTAAAGTATATCATATTATCTAAAAACTTAAAAGCTATTACAAGAAACACATTTTTTTTTTATTACTCTTTAATTGTACTCTCAACGCCTACTATATGTCAAGTAACACACACATTCATGTAATATAGTATAGAAATCGTTGTGCACGTGAACTTATGGTCTCTTCACTAAACTACATATTTTTTAGAATTGCGCTAATATTATCTGTTGGCACTCATGCTCCAGAAGGATTGAATGATGCATTCATTCCCACTAAATATACATTCTTTTTTCATTCTTTAGAGTCACAATTATGTTCTAGAAATCCTAGATTCCGCATCTGGTACTGACAATTTAGCGTAAAAGATTAAAGATTGAAACTATACCATTGCATCGACTAAGTGGAGGAGTTTGTACATTACAAGCAGCAGGTAAGGCTAGAGCAAGAGTTTGATTTATAGAAATTCCAAGACCAGAACCACCACCATTAACCAAAGAGCAAAGGCATTGAGGATTGGATTGGACAACACTAGACAGGGCTGTACAGCAAGTTGAAGATGGAGTAGATGAATTTCCAGTAACATAATTCATACATGGTGCTAATCCAACTAATGTAGTCATACAATTTGATTGAGCTTCACCCTTATTCAAAAACAGGGAAATTATAACTATGATTAGAGCTATAATATTCATGAATTTGGATGCCATTTTCTTTAAGTTTAGACAAGTTTGAGTTTGTTGGTTGAGAATATACAAGTTTTGAGTGCTGAAGGAGAAAAAAAGTTTGTGATTTAAATACATAAAGTCTATGCACTAAACAACAAGAAATGATAGGTAGTTTGGTTGGCCAACTCAAACTAATAAGGGAAAAAAATGTATAATTTCATAACTAAACACTGAAATAGAAAATAAAGAAAATTAGACTTGGTTTGTAACATTGACAAGTGTAACTTAAGTAGGGTATTGGGTTATATGGTCTAGATTACTCCTCTCAACATAATGCCTAGTTCTTATGTTTGTTTGTATTTTTTGTTTAATCTTCTTAAATTGTAGCTATTTTTTTCTTAAAATAACAACAATACATTAATCAGCAATCAAAGATGTGGTGCAGTAGATGAAGTTATTTCTTCCTAAACAGAGTTCTCAAGTTAGACCTCTGAATATGAAAAAAGTGTTTCCTATGAATGAGGCTCTATGCAGTGCGAATTCGAATGAAGATTAAAAAAAACAATAACAAAGAGAATCTATTAAAACATCTCATTTTAATATTCAAAAAAGTATTTTTTTTAAAAAATACTAGAGGTATTCTACATTTTCTATTGGCAGATTAATTCAAAACAAGCAAAATAAGGGAAACCCTTTTTGGTCCTACAAAATCATAAGAGCAATGTGAATCTTTGTTGCTTGAATTTTTATAAACGTCGATTGGTGTGTCTGACTACAGTACACAGAGTTTTGAGGGTCCAATTCCTCGTTGGATCAAGGACCGATTATAACATAACTCGTATAATCTTGATCTTGACTTCAAATAGGTTTTTTCCTAAATGTATTGCATTAATTAAAAATTCACCGTAAAAGAAAAAAAAACATTTTTGAAGTGTGTGCAAATTAAAGATGTGAACCAAATAAAAGTCCAATATGAGGTTCTAGATTGGAATATTGAAATTTTAAGATAGTATAAGCAGTATAACTGTCCTACCTAACTTGGACACCAAATCTTATTATTAACATCAAAAAATAGTAAAGCCAACTTTTAGACTAAGAGTCAAAGAGGTTTAACTCCAAGCCACATTTTTCAAATCTACCATTTACTCCTCCAACTGAAATTTTCCAAACAATGTAAATATAAACCATAAAATCATTACCAATTATTCATTCACATCCACATTTGAAAAATTAATTAACCTTATTCAAATCATTAACAAACAGATGGAAAATTTGAAAGTTTCTATATCAGTACATGACATTATTTTGCTAACTCTTGTACTAAGTTTTTCAACTTTCAAAGTTGTAAACTGTCAAATAAACACATCATGTACAAGTTCAATAATTAGTACTTTCACCCCTTGTTTAAATTACCTTACTGGAAGCAGTGGAAATGGCTCTTCACCAACTGAAGATTGCTGCAATTCACTCAAGTCATCAATGAGTGATAGAATAGATTGTATATGTCTTATTGTTACTGGGAATGTTCCTGTCTCGATACCGTTTATTCGTACTCTGGCACTTTCACTTCCTCAAGCTTGTAATAGTGGTGTCCCTGTACAGTGCAGTGGTAAGTACTTATTCATGTATTCGTGCTTTCTGGTATATTATGTTTTAATTACAAACAAATTTTCTCTAAGTCAGTCTTTTCATTTGTTTACTTTTGCAGCTTCTGGAGTTCCTCTTCCATCTCCAGGTACATTAAAGCTTTCAATGCATGCAATTGAACCTATTAGCATCAACTACATCTCAATATCAAATTATTATTTATTCTGTTCCAACCTATGTGACATTCTTTTTTTTTAATCTGTCTTAAAATAACTGTTGATCACGCCTTTTTATAATTAGAAACAACTTAAATTTAAAATTCTAATGAAATGATTTATAACCCCAAATCAGGGTAACCAATATAATGTTGCAAATTCTCTCTTTACTTCATTGAAATAAGTTTTTTTTTCTCTTTCAATTAACAAGAGAAACTTGCTATTTAATTTAACATGGCAGGTCCGGCTTTGTTCGCGCCACCACCTGCACCTGTTCCTCCTCCTCCTCCTCCTCCTCACCATCACCATCACGTTCCTGCTCATCCTCCTCGCCACCAACGTGCTGCTGCTTTTCCTCCTTCTCTTGCTCCTCATGGTTCACGAGGTAATTCTGACCAACTATATTCATATTAGGGGGAAAAAGGCATGCTATATATACCCTCAATTTTGCCATTTTGGTAATTATAAGGATATATGTGAGTCACTTAAATAACAACTTGAGGAGTATATATACCACTCTTTTTTCTTCATATTAAATAAGGGTAATTTGGTTAATTTTGCCATTTTGGTAATGATAAGGATATATGTGTAACGGAAGGTATGTTGGGTCTAAATAACAAAATTGAGGAGTATATATACCAGATTCTTTTCCCTTTCATATTGAATAAGGGTAATTTGGTCATTTACTGTTCCTTAATTCTTATGTCAAAGTCAATAATGGACTAGTCTTGTCGAACTGAAAGGAATAATTAGAATACAACTTTAGTCATACTAATATGTTTTTAACTTTTACATTGTTTTCATTTGTTACTGAAATTGGCACAACTTAATTGTTTACTTCAGTTGGTAAAGCATCAGCAGAACCAACACCAGAAGTTGATCCACCATCTATAGAAGATGATGAACCAACTATTGAAAAACCGACGACGGCGGCATCTCCACCAAAACCTTCCTTACTACCAAAGACGACGCTTCAAAACCCCCAAAACACTTCAGCATCTTCTTATATTTCTTCATTCTCATCCCCTTTTATGTTAATGCTTGTTGCACTTGTAACTTTATTTGTTGAGAAATCATTAATATTGTTTTAATTAAACCTTTAGTGTCCTGTTCCACTATTGTAATTTTTGTATTACAAAGGTTATGTTATGCCACTAAAAATATGTAAGCTACTGCAGCCATCAAAGGAAATTTGTCATGTTTAGACTTTTGATTTACATCATATTTTTTTATTACACAAGTTCTATGATTAGGGTGATTTTGATAATTGTAGTAAATATTTTGCTACAGACTATACAAGTGTTTATTTTTGGTGATTTAATTTTCAAAATATTTTCCAATCAAATATTGTTGTGATTCATTATGTCTCCACAATTTTTTAGGAGATTTTATATTGTCATTTGAGAGAAATCAATTGTCGATGTTTAACGAAATTTCTATTTGTTTAATAGTGTATAGAATTGTATATTATTATATATGAGTATATACCTTTTACAATTTTGTATAATATTGTGTAAAAACCTTCGTACTTTAAAATAATTAGTAAAATATCAAAAATGTCATTATTTTAAAAAAGATTGTGTATCCTAATTTACTTCCTATTTTATCTCATCTTAATTACACATTTTTCAATTAATTCTCTCTCATATGTTTTTAAAAAATAGAATACTTTCTCTTTCTCTCTCATATTTCCGTCTTCCAGTTCTTCTCATGTTCTTCATTTCAAACACGCCTCTCTCTTCCTTTTTTTTTGGTTGTATAAATTGAATAATATATATTATAAAGATATTCACACAATCCATTTGATTAGGTATGCATCTTTATTTGTTTTTTAAGATTTGTTTTATGATTTTATTTTTGTTTAAATCATTCAAAATTGTTGTTTGTAGTTAGAATCATGTTTAGGATTTGATTAACTCTATATCACTCTCCAATGGCAGAATCTAAGATATTCACAAAAATCTCATTGATTAAGGTATGCACTATTCGATTTTTAGATTTGTTAACCGATTTTGTTTTTGTTTAAATCTTTCAAAAAATTGTTTATTTAGTGTTTTGGAGAATGAAAATCTCAAGAATCCTCTCTAATGGCCCTCTAAGAGGATTACAAGCGGTATCCCACTTAATCATCAATTTTCTAGATCCAAGCATCTACATGGCTGACCATTGCTATTAAACAGTGTCGGCAGAATAGTGGCATCGTTGGTGTTTCTCACCATCAACCTCACAATCATCGATCACTCAGAACACAAATTAAATAACAACAAATTTATATTTTTATTTTGCTCATTTTGTATTTTAGTGTCACATTGTAAACATACAAGTTTGTATTTCTTTTTATTTTGTATTCATAGTATGATATATTAACAAAGTCACATTTGTATTCCAATTAAAGTGAGTATTATTTGTGCCCATTTTGTATTTCAATCTCACTTTTTATTTCAAACTCAATTTTCAATGCCAACAAGTCTATATTTCTTTGTTATTATGTTTTTCATCATAATTGTATACCAACAACTTTTGTATATCATGTGTTGACTTTACTATTCAAATTAAAATTGAACAAAACTGTATTTACAAAATTGTTTTTTTATCCAAGTTAAAATGTATGTATTTACAAGCTACTTGTATATTTTTTGAACAAAATTGTATTTTCCCTATTTTAATTGTAAGCTACGACCACCAACAAAATCCTAACATAACAAAATTGTAATTTTTTCCCCATTTGTATCTAAGTTAAAATAATATTTATTTACAATGGAGCTCTTATCTTGTTTTGAACAAAATTATATTTCGTGCATCACAATTTTATAATATGTCAGCCAACATATATGTATATTAAAGTAACATATAAATTGTATTCAGGTCAAACACTTACAAAATACATTACATTTATGATATTCTTTTTGATAAGGAATACAAAATAGTTCAAAAAAATAGAAAACAAATAACCAAAGAAAAAATGAAAATACAGTACAATTGTCGTAATTTTTATGTTTGGGATACCATTTTGTTCAAAAAACTAAAAAGAATTAGCCAACGAAAAAAGTCAGTCCAAAAAATCCATTGTTATCTTCGTATTCAACCAACAAAAAATAATCAACGAATCCGTCAAAACTCATTATTACTAACTTGTTCATAATAGATACAATTTTGTATACGTTGTACAATTATGTAAAAAAAATTAAATCAAATTTATAATCAATTAGAAACACATCAAGAATGCAGTAATTAACTAATAACTTATTTAAATTGTATTTCATCAATTTTGTCGAACTCCCAGTAAAAGATTACTTCTCGAAAGCTGCTTGTCAACGATTTTTTGACCTATTTCGTTTCAAATTTTCTAACCCAAAAGAAAAAAATTGATTTTATCCAAATAAATTGATCAGAAATCGAGTATTATCAATTGAAAATTCATAATGAGAAATTTAATTTATGTGGATGCCTCTGTCATTTATCTTTTATTTTGTAAGTAATGAGAATTTTTTAGTGATTGTTCCTTTTTAAATTATTCTCTCCCCTAAATTTCTCCTTTCTATTATTTAACAATTGTATTCTTTCAATGAAAGCAATTAATAAAAGGGATAATTGTATATAATAGCAAACTAATAACCTTAAATAAATGGAGTAGCTACGGTTTGATTTAATTGTGCTCCATAGCAAACGTTTGCCAAAGTTTGTCAGTCGCCTCTCTCCCAAAAATCTCGCTCGCCACTCTCCTATTCTCGCTCGTCACTCTCCCTCTGCTCGCCTCTCTCGCTTTATACACAGAAGTGTATAAATTGTGTTTCTGTTTTGTATAAAGCGAGAGAAAATTGTATATACACATGCAAAAACATATATATTTGTGCTATACACTTAATTATACAATTTACAAACATTTTACTTCGATTCAATTGTAGACAAATACAAATTTTATACAAATATTGCAGCGAAAAAGGCCAACGAATTATACAATTGCGAATTATATAATTGCAGTGAAATACAATTTTCTCTCGCTTTATACAACAGAAGTATATAAATTGTGTTTCTGTTTTTGTATAAAGCGAGAGAAAAACATATATCTTCTTCCTATACACTTATAATTATGCAATATACAAACATTTTACTTCGACTCAATTGTATGCAAAACAAATTTTATACAGATATTGCAGCGAAATAGGCAGTGAATGCGCATTATACAATTGCAGTGAAATAGGCCAGCGAATTATACAATTGCAGCGAAATAGGCCAGCGCATTATACAATTTAGGCCAGCGAATCATACAATTGTATATGTATAGCGAGGCCAGTGAATTATACAATTTAGGCGAGCGAATTATACAATTGTATATGTATAGCGAATTATACAGTTATATGTTTGCTATGGAGCGCAATTATGCAAACTTTGTTGTAGCATACAAATATGAATTTTTTGTTTGCTATATGTGAAAGTTGTCCTTAATAAAAACATAAAATAAAATACGTAACAAACTAAAATTTTGACATTATTAATAAATATTAAAAATATTGACAATGAATCCTATTAAATGTTAAAATAATGACATTTTAAAAAAAATTCAATATATAATATTGTATTTCTGACCAACCCAATTGGACTGACCCGAATTCGATACACAAAAAGCTTCCAACAGCCAAAAGTCCCTATTATTATAGCTAATTAAGAAGAATATGCTATGTGCCCATTTTTAATTGTCATAGTTTCTATTTTTAGAGTCAAATTAGCTACAAGAACTTTGACTAACATTTTAAAATGTATTTTTTATCATATTGATATACAAAAAATTGCAATTTATAGTACTTTTCATATAGTTTTTAGATATCTAAATTTTTGTTTTAAAATATCGAATTTATGTAATTTAATTTAACTTTAAAAATTAGTCAAATTATTTTCGAAAAGCACAATATGACAAATAAAAGTAGAAGAATGAAGTAATTAATAGAATTAATTGCCAAATATATGTTCAATTTAAAAGAAAAGTACGGTTAGTAAATAATCAATCAATGCCATTTAAGGGAGTCCGGAGCCTAAAGGGTAAAAAATGTTAACAAATATTCCAAAACGGTATATGAATTTTTTTTTAACCAAAACGGCAAAATCGCTCACGGAGTAGCGATTTTGTCAGCCGGAAAAAGTAAAATCGCTGCTATAGCAGTGATTTGTTAAATTTGATTTTATTGTTTTTTTTAAATTTTTTGTTAAACAAAATCGCTCCCAAAGGAGCGATTTTCAAAATAAAAACCTTTTTGTATAAAAGATTTTCATATGTCGCTGCTGAGGCAGCGACATGTTTAACTTTTTTTATTTTTTTTTATTTTTTGCTTCTTTTTTTTAAACAAAAGTTTAAATAAAAAAATAATTATTTTTTTAAATCAAATCTTTGTCAAGGCAGCGATTTTTAATTAAATTTTTTATTTATTTTTTAAAATCAAATCGGAAAAAAAATTGATTTTAAATCGTTGCCTTGGCAGCAATTTGATTTTTTTTTAAAAAAAATTAATTAATTAAAGGCAGCTATTTTATTTTTTAAAAAAAATTGTTGTTTTAAACTTTTTTTAAAAAAAAAAGAAGCAAAAAAAAAAAAAAAAAAAAAAAAAAAAAAACATTAAACAAGTCGCTGCCTCAGCAGCGACATTTAAAAAAACTTTTTTTATAATTTTTTTTAAATGTCGCTGCTGAGGCAGCGACTTGTTTAAATTTTTTTTTTTTTTGCTTCTTTTTTTTTAAAAAAGTTTAAAACAATTTTTTTCTTTTTTAAATAAAATAGCTGCCTTCAATTAATTAATTTTTTTAAAAAAAATCAAATCGCTGCCAAGGCAATGATAAATCAATTTTTTTTTTCGATTTGATTTTAAAAATAAATAAAAAATTTAATTAAAAATCGCTGCCTTGGCAAAGATTTGATTTAAAAAAATAATTATTTTTTTATTTAAACTTTTTGTTTAAAAAAAAAAGCAAAAAATAAAAAAAATAAAAAAAGTTAAACATGTCGCTGCCTCAGCAGCGACATATGAAAATCTTTTATACAAAAAGGTTTTTATTTTGAAAATCGCTCCTTTGGGAGCGATTTTGTTTAAAAATTTTTTAAAAAAAAACAATAAAATCAAATTTAACAAATCGCTGCTATAGCAACGATTTTACTTTTTCCGGCTGACAAAATCGCTACTCCGTGAGCGATTTTGCCGTTTTGGTTAAAAAGAAATTTCATATACCGTTTTGAAATATTTGTTAACATTTTTTACCCTTTAGGCTCCGGACTCCCATTTAAGGAAGGGAATATCAAAGTTTTGGCAATGGACAATTTCATATAATGAAGGCCATAATTGCTAATTAAATGTAGGAATATTTCATGGATATAAACCTTATTTCTGAGATATTAAAGAATATTTTTCCATGTTATAGTAAAGAATTTGAAACAAGATATAATAATTATTATATAAGGTAACAATTAATAAATCCTCTTTTAGAATCTAATTAGATATTTTAAATTATTTTCAAAATTTAATCATTAAGAATTTGATTTTATCTCACTCTATTAGCTATTTTAGAAGCTATAAACTCACACCTTTGTTAATTAGCTTGATCATTCAAAGTGCAAAGAAATACATACACACTACCTAAGACTATACATTCATAATTATATTATCTCTAGAAAGAATAATGGCAAAGCTTTTGACTTGTGTCCTTCTCGTTGTTGCTCTATTTTTTGGTACTAAAAAATCTTTAGCTTGTTTCTTTACGATTCTAACATTCAATATGTGCTAATATTGTTAGTTTCTGGTTTCTAGTTTTATATCAGAAGAGCTTGTTGAATCTTAGAGATATATCTATATCGGATTAAATATCTTATGGAAAGTGTCTTTTAATACGCCTCAAGCTATGAAAATCTCCTATATAAGTATTTGTGATTAAGTATTTTTCCGTAAGATTTCCGAAAATCAATACTCATTCTTTACTCTTGTTGTTAATTTGCAGTTTGGAACAATGATGCCATCAGTTGAATCAAAAACTTGCTACCAAATACATCCAGAAATATTGTGTGACCATGGCAAAGTTGAGCCAAAATGTTTACCATTTTGCAAGAAAAAATTTGGACCAAAAGGTGGTGGACAATGCATTGATCAAATTGGGTTTGAAGGTCCATTTTGTGCTTGTGATTATCCTTGCTAGTCACACTTCTCTATTTTCTTTATATCTTAATAAACTTTTAGTATTTCTACATGGAATTTTGGATATCCATTTTGATTTGAATAGGGATATCAAAATAATGTACTTTATATTTTGGGGTTTGGTTAATCCTAATGCTTCCATTATAGCGTTTGCCTTCTTTTGTTCATTTCAATTTAAATTCATTTTCAGTTATTAAACGAAAAAGTAAATGTGAAAAACACTTAATAAATCATAAAATAGAGTCTTATAATCATAATTGCATAGAGTCTTATAATCATAATTGCGCAATAAACTAATACTACCTTCGTTTAAAAAAGAATGACCTTATTTCCTTTTTAGAGGTTTCAAAAAGAATTGACATCTTTCTTTTTTTAGTAACAACTTTCCACGTGGCATGTTAAGGCCACAAGATCAAAGGACAGTTTTGTACATTTGACCTAACTTTAATTTAGGACCACAAGATTCAAAAGTCTTCTTTATATTCTTAAATTCCGTGCCAAGTCAAACTAGGTCATTCTTTGTGAAACGGAGGAAGTATATACAAATACAATATTTAAAAATAATCTCAATATAACTGTCTAGGAATGATAAACACAGGATATGAAAGGTAGAAGTAGTCTAGTTCATTTGGAAATCTTCATTGAATAACGACCAAATTAAATGGAGTCAGTCACATGCTCATGGATCCAAATAGGGGTGTACAAAACCGAATCAAAAATCGAATCAAAACGTTAATCGAGTCAAATCAAAAGAAAAAAAAACTCGACTAGTGGTTTGCTTTGACTTGGTTTGGTGTTGGAAAACCCCCCCTACTATATTTGGGTTGGTTTGGTTTCAACTTAAAAAAACCAACCCGAGACCAGGGGCGGAGCCACGTAGGCTCCAGGGTGTCCAATTGGACACTCTTCGGGTGTGTTTGGTATAGAGGAAAATGTTTTCCATGGAAAATGTTTTTCTAGAAAATGTTTTCCTGGAAAACAAGTAGATTTTGGACTTATTTTCTCATGTTTGGTTGGTGAGTAAAAAATATTTTCCGAAAATAATTTTTAGTGTTTGATTTATGAATGAAAAATATTTTTGAGAGATATCTTTTATTTTTAGTAGAGTAGAAAATAATTTATGAAATTGAAAATATTTATTAAAATCAAAATTATTATTTTTTGGGGGTGGGGGTGGGTGGGGGTGGGGTGGGGTAGGGTAGTGGGGTGGGCAGGGGGAGGGGTTAGGAGTGAAAAAATAAAAATTTGAAGTTGATCGTAGTTTTAAAAAACAAAATTATTTACAAAATTTGATGTTTTTCCCAAAAAAAATATAATTTGAAATTGGAAGAGAGTTTTGGAAAATGTTTTCCTTAATTTTTGAAGGGAAGTCATTTTCCTTAATTTTGAGGAAAATGAGTTGATTTGGAAAACATTTTCCAAGATTTTGTCCCAACCAAACATGAGAAAATTGGAAAACATTTTCCAGAAAATGTTTTCCTTCATACCAAACACACTCTTCGTCGAAAAAAAAGTTATATATACACGTAAAATTTTGATTTAATATAGGTATATATAAAAGTTGGACCCCCTGAAATAACTAAGTGAGACGCAGTGGAGTTGGCAATAGCTAGTTGTTGACACCAAATTTTGATCCGATAGTTTTAAAATTAATACTTTTAGAGTATTTTAGTTTAAGTAGTTCAAAATACATATTTTTGTCATTTTAATGCAAATTTTAGATAATCATCCTTTTTCTCAAAGTATTAGGATTTTTGTCGATTGTTATGTTTATATTATTTTGTCACAGCCAGACGTTCAACTATTTGTTCATTTTTATAAAATCATTATTTTTGCTAAATCACATTTTTACATGTAATTGATTACGTTATTACTTTTTTTTATATATATATTCATTTTTTCTCTGTTACATTGTTAATATTTATTTTGATATAATGCGCAGTCTAAAAATTCATTCAAATTCGAATACAATTTACATACACAAATATTTTATCAATCGACAATTTTTGGGTCACAACTTCAAGACCATAACTTGGGCCCATAGTTTTCAACTCCCTATATATGTAATAGTTGGTCCATTAGATTTTTGGAGGTGGTGAAATTTTTAGGGGTTAATTTTTCAGATTTTACAAATCATAAAGATATTCTTTAGTGCTCACATTTTCCTGTCACCACCTTCGTCGGAGCATTTTCCGGCGAGCCCCAAAACCCCAATTATTTTTGTCTTTCGTTTGTTTCACCAGAAAACAGTAGCTATCACTATCCTTTCTTGCATCTCCAACGCCCAAAGAAATCTGAAAACAGCCAACAACAAAATTGGCCTCAAAACAGTGTCAAACTCCGGCGAACCACCACCCCGAAACCGCCTCTAGTTTCTTTCAGTTTTTTCAGCGAACAACAGCTGCCCTCTCTGTCTAAACGAGACAACCATCAAGCTCCAAATCCGGCCAAGCTCCCATGGAAAACAAACCCAGTAAAGCAGCAAGCAAAACCCCGACCCAAATTTGTCCAAAACACCACCATCTCACCTCCAGTCACACCTCTAAACCACCACGAACTCTGCCTCGACCACCGCGAGCTTCAAGTTCAGGTGAATTCAACGATTCTCATTCCCCTCCCCCTTTTTTTCGATTTTCTGTTCATTTTTACAGGTTATCAGTGAGCTCAAAGCTCCAAACGGAGAAGACAATGTTGAATCAGATCTCAAAAGCTCCGCCAGATGCTGCTGTCTCCTTCTCCCTTTCCTCAGTCCACGTCCAAAAACGAACCAGCAATGCTAGACAACCACCTTCTCCGGCAACAACCACCCCGAACTCCAGCGAAATCGGTAATTCTAGTGACAAATCTTTATAATTTTGCTCTCATTGTTCTTGGTACCTTTGTATTGAATGGATTGATTCTAGTATTCCTATTGAATTTTACATTTTTTTGGTGAACACCTTTCTTCAATCTTTATAATTTTTGGCTCTGTTTTGCTCACCTGATTGTTTTGTTTGTTAATTTATTATTTTGTGTTTTAATGATGGCCGTATATATTCTAGTAAATGTGCCAATATTTTTTTTATTTTTTTTTTGGTTATAGAAGTTTGGCTACTTTGTGTTCATTACTTTGGTATTGTGAGTTTTATTTATTTTATTATTATTTTTATTATTTGTTGGGCGCATATACTTTTGATTATATTATTTTGTTGCTATTAGGATTAGGGATATATGGCTACAGATTCAATTGCCATCTGTTTTTGTATTTGATTTTATTTGATAAATTATTGTCATGACATTTATTCGCTTGTTTATTTTACATAATGTTGTTGAGTTTCTCCTTGTTAGTTGTGATAAATTATATTTTATTTTGTTAAAAATGGCCAATGATAAAATCTCTCCGTCGGTTTTGGAGGCCTCCCCATTTTAAAAAGACGGAATTTTAGTTTAAGTTTATATATTTTATATGTTGAAATTGGCCGATGAAGAAATTACCGTCGATTTTCAAGGCCTCCGATGTTAATAAGACGGGTTTTTATTTTTAAGTTATTATTTCATATATTCAATTTTATTCATATTTATTTATTACTAACACTTTTACTAAGTGTGTTTACAGGTACCCTGGAGTTGCTTTCCATTGAAGTTATTCGAATTAAGTTCGAATTATACTCTTTATTCAATATTTTGTATATATTACGTTAGGCAAACTTTAGGCCGTTTCTTATATTTTATTATTTTCTTATTTGTGTATATTGCATGTTTATTATATTTATACATTATTTTTTTTCCTCCTCAATTTGAAAAAAATGAACTCAGTCGGGAACCACATTTGTGGATTCCGAAGGATGCCTAATCCCTTCCCTTCGGAATAATTTGAACCCCTTACCTAGAATCAATTTGGTTTCGTAGACATTTCTTTCAAGTTAATTAATTAATCGGTTTTCTAGTTTTCCAAAAATTAGGTGGCGACTCTCTTTTCCCTTTAACCCCCTTTTACCCGTTTTAAATTCTTTTAAATTAAATTATTTTTTTAATTGAGTCACCGCGACGTTGCTCCTATTCAAAGGATGTCAACAGCTAGCGCATCCCTATACTTTGCCCGGGTTTGATTCCCTATAGGGTGTTTCATTTTTCTTTAATTATTTTTGACTTCTTGAATTTAATTAATTAAAAAAAGATGCATAGTTTTAGCATAAACATTTAGTAGCGTGTTGATCAATTGTATCATGAATCCCTCCAGAGACCCAAGGTCGAATCACCTCTAACATTAATTATTTTTTCCAATTAAAATTGAATTATTTCTTTAAATTTTAATATCTTTTCACTATGGAATAAGATTTCCTAAAATTTAATACTTTTTTCTTGTAGATTTTTTTCAATTAAAATTGAATTATTTTCTTAAATTTAATACATTGTCCTTGTAAAATAAGATTTTCTTAAAAAAAAATATTTTTTTTATAGAATAAGGTTTTCTTTCTCTATAAACAGGAGACGCAATTACCCAAATTATATCACCATATTATTAAGAATAGAACCTCAATAATTCTCTCTTTTTTTTTCCTTCTCATTCTTTTATTTTATAACAATATAATCAACTTAATATTTTAGTTTTAAGTTTCAATGGACATGAGGAATTATTATAATAGAGTACCAAAAAAATAAGTTCGACTTCTCTAAGTCAACCAAATAAAGAAACAACGACAGATCAACTAGTGATGTTGTCACATTCTTCTAAAAAAACAAATCATTGATTTAAATACTCTAGAAATTGATCCAGCCAAAAGAACTTCAATTTTGAATCATGATCTAAATCTTCGTGATGAAATAAGAAGGGCATACCTTATTTTTGAATTATGTTTTCAGTAGTATTTTATTTTCTTTATGTTAGTTTTGAATTATACACTTGTAATTCTATTAAAAATATTCTTATATTTAATTAAATATTGCTTAACTTGATTATTTGTTTTGGTAGCTTAAATTATCGTTTTATTTTTTAAAAAATACTATTAAAAGTTTGGAAACCTTTAATGAAATTCCTGGCTACGCCACTGCCCGAGACCCAACCAACCCGACATTATATATATAATTTTAAAATTTTATTTTATACGTAAAAATACTTACTTTGATATACTTTTTAAATATCTCTTATACTTTTTCATAGTTTTTATCTTTTAATATTTTTATTTCATGTTTGAAAGTTAAAATTCTTAATGTTCTAATAAAGATTATAGCCGATACATGTTAGTAATTATAATAAAGTTTAAATAAAAATCAAATTAATACTAATGCAAAAACAAAATCAATATAACACTAAGAATGACAATAATATTGAATATTTGTTTTTTTAATTTTACATATATTTAGACAATTAAAATACATGATCTAATTTTACTTTCTTTTAATAGTGGTGTAACTAATACTTACTAAACTAATTTTAGCATGATTTAGTACTTTAAATTATGATTAGTTTCATCATGACTTATTAATTTGCAATATTTATTTTACGCGATTTTATTATTATTTTTTTGTTGGATATTTTATTGTCATTAATCATATCATATTTTTTGTTATTTTCTTGAGAAATAACTTAGATAGTTGCATTTTGGTTTAGGACTAAAGAAATATTTGAAGTACAAGTAAATTATATGTTTGTATGAATACTTTATCGAAAAACCAAATCCGAAAAATCCGAAATTGAAAAACTCGAGTTTTATTGGTTTGATTTGGTTTATAAATTTAAAAATTCGACACAAATAATTTGGTCTGATATTTAAAAAATTCGAATCAACCCGATCATGTACACTCTTAGATCTGAGTATGCATAAAAGAATGCAACTAGTCGATGAATATCATTGATTGATCACAACTAAATAATGACGAGGATTAGTCTATGAAAATCCTTGCATGATTAATTAAACAAATCTATGTAAGCCCTCCATAGTGAAATAATCGATGAAACAACGTAACAAATCAAGTAAAACCATCAAACGCCCTTGGAAATCATCAAACAATATAAAACACTTTTTAATCTATCAACACAAAAGAAAAGTCAACTACAATGACTTGAAAAGAAACATAAAAATAATTAAACTTCTAATACAGAGTACCATTAGAAGAAGAAAGTAAAGTCTCTGCATATGTTCGATCAATCAAAAGTGAAACTTGAGTCCCAGCAATTCCAAATTATTTCAATTTCCGTTTTGATTTGATTATTTCATCACCAAATTCATTCAACTCTCGAGTCTTTGAATCATAAATCACCACAAATCCATTTTTATCGCTCCTGAAAAACAAAAAATCTTTAGTATTACCTTTACCCTTTTTAAGAAAAACAGAACCTGGTTCTTCAACTTTCAACATTTTTTTCCACGACTCATCCTTCTTATTCATACTGGAAACTTCCAGATAGTCTATCTTATTCCAAGGTTGAGAAGGCTTAGCTTTGAAAGGTAACGCAAATTTAGCAAGATAAATATGTTCTCCTAGAGAAAACGGTGTCGTATCTGGACCCCGAGAGATTGATGCTGATTTAGTGAGGTCCTCCGGGTTCCAGAAAAGGATTTTGTCAGGTAATGGTACAACTAGAAGAAAAACTCCATTGATGTTAGAATTGATGAATTTTAGGGTCAATTGATGACTGATTAGGGAAGGAGGAACAATAATCGTGTCGTCAATTGAGTAGTCTCGTTCCGTTTTGAAGGCCTTTATGATTTGGTTCAGGTAATAATAGTGCTTGGTGAATTGATGATCTTCAATTAAAGAACGCCATGATTCGCAAACGGAATTGAACCTTACAAGTGATTTCTTAGAAAGATTTAGGAGTATATTAATCGTGATATCAGTAGGGAAGTTATTGGTACTAGCCATTGATGAATTTTGGAGACTGTTTGGAAGGTTTAGGGTTTAATATAAGAGGGGCAAATTCTAGTCTAAAAGAATGACATAATGCATAAATATGTCTTTTAATTTGGTTTCAACTGACATTTATGTTCTTTAATTTTGGTGTGCACAGTAGAGCAGACATACATGTCCTACTTGACATAATACACATAGAAAACCACGTTGGACACAAAATTGTCACGTAGGACGAATGTGTCTATTTATTCAATTTTATACAAGTTAAAGATCCTAGCTATCATATGAAAGTCAAGTTAAAGGATCATATTCATGTATTATGTCTAAAATAATATAATGTAAGAATAATTAACGGAAACACATTATATTTGTCTTTGTATTATAACAAAATTATAAGTCATATTCCGTTTAAATCTAAACCAAATTAACAATATGGATCATAAAGTTTGAAAAAATGTTACAGAGCATCAGAAACTATTGAAATTAGTAGGTACTTAATTAACTGATTGATTATGTTGTTATATTTCAGAACCTTTCATTTGTTAGTTAAAATCCATTAGTTGGTTAGTTAGTTATAAGTATTAGTTAGTTAACTATAGTTAGCTAGAGTCGGTTACAACATGAGTAACATGTGTATATAGCAAAATAGTCTGATGAACCTTTATGCGTGTATGTATTTGTATTCCAAATTCTCCTACTTAACCTTTTGTCAACTAAATCCTTAAATTCGTTACAATTTGAGCACCAAATTCATGTCAAATAGACGAAATTCTTCTTTATTTCACTTGAAATTTCAACTACAAGTTTATCAACACAAATCCAACAAGCCTCAATCACAAATTCATAAGACCCAATTGTTGTTCTTCAAGCTTATCAATAGAGTTTTCAATTTTGTCAATACCCATCATCAACCTTTACGTTAATGCATATTATACCTCCTCTTTGAATCTAACTAACATAAACAATGATTTCAATTTTTAAAATAAAAAAAGACTAAGAATTTAGAAAAATGGGGGTTGAAAAAAGAAATTAATAGCGGGGTCTTGATTTGTTGCAAAGAGGAGAATAGGTTGAAGAAGAAAAAGAAAGTGTATGACGAGTTTTTTCGAAGAAAAGAAAAAATTGGGTATGGTGAGTGATTTGTTAAAGAACAGGAGAAGAAAGTTTAGGGTTAGGGGTGGAAAAAGTGTTGGAGAAGAAGAGAAATTGAGGTGGGGTGGGGGTGTGAGTGGGTTAATGAAAAACTAAGTTTTTTTAATATATATATATATAAAATAATATTTAAAATAAGTGTATTTACGCGTTTGAAAGCAAGTGTATTCACACATTTTTCCAACTCAATCATATTTATGCCACATAGATTTGGTCAATGATCAAAGGGGTTTCAAATATTGCGTTTTAATAAATTTAAGGGTCTAATTGATAAAATAGAGAGTAAAAGAGTTCGGAATATAAATGCATACAAGTACAAAGATATATCAGACCATTTCGCCTGTATATATAGCTGAGATAATTCCCATTCTGTAATTATGCTTGTATGAATGAGATCAGAAATTTCCAATTTGTATTCTCTCGTTGAACTTCTTCATGGTATTAGAACAATGAATTTATGTTAGAGTCACTGTTCCTTTTTTTCATCTTCGATTCTGGATCCTGGAGAATTTCACCATTAACAGAGCTTGAGAATGGTGGATTCAACGATCTGTGGGGTCCAGCCCCATTATGCCACTATTGACTTCAACAATTGCTGCATGCAATTGTCAATGGTTGGCAAGGTTGGCAAATTGCAGTGGCAGCAAATGTTGGGAAATACAACAATTAAAAATTTTGGTGGCACACTTTGACATGTTATGGATGTTGGAAATTTGCAGTTGCAAATTTCTTCTATAAAAGGAGCTCATTAGCTCATTTTTAATATACACCAAGTTAGAGAGAAAAATTATTTTGAGAGCAAAGTGAGGTATTCCATAGACTATACAAGAAAATAGTCTGTGAAGAAAAATAGAGTGTGAGCGATATTTTAGTAAGACGGAAACCAAAAGAGTGTTTTTCCTTTTGAGTGTGTAGTAGTCACTTTGAGTATTGTATTCGTAACTACACAGTGTAAAATTCCTTACTGTAGTAATATCAGTTGCTCCTCTTGGCCCGTGGTTTTTTCCCCTTATTCAGAAGGTTTCCACGTAAAAATTTTGGTGTCGTTATTTTTCCATTTTATTTCCATTACTTTTACCAGATATATTTTTTGCTTGTCCGCGTTTTCCCAATAAATTGGTATCAGAGCCAAGGTATTATCTGAGTATGCTCTGTGGTTGCAGCATAGTCTGAACTTCCACATCAGAAAAAGTTTACTTTGATTTGCGATAACTATATTTTTTGGGAAAATAATGGAAGCCAACACAAGTAGAATGGTTACTTTGAATGGTGTTAATTATGCCATTTGGAAGGGAAAAATGAAAGATCTGCTTTATGTTGAAAAAAATTACAAACCAGTATTTATCACTGTAAAGCCTGATAATAAAATAGATGAAGAGTGGAATCTGTTGCACAGACAGGTTTATGGATTCTTTAGGCAATGGGTCGACGATAATGTGTTGAACCATATTTCTGAGGAAACACATGCTCAAACCCTATGGGAGCATCTTGAAAGTTTGTATGCTCGGAAGACTGGCAACAACAAAATGTTCTTAATAAAGCAGATGTTGAGTTTGAAGTATCATGATGGTTCTCCGATGACAGACCATCTGAATAATTTTCAGGGGATCATGAACCAATTATTTGCTATGGGCATCAAATTTGATGAAGAAATTCAAGGATTGCTTCTACTTGGTTTCCTACCAGACTCTTGGGAAACATTTAGAACGTCACTGTCAAATTTTGCTCCGGATGGTGTGATCTCTATGGATTTCGCCAAGAGTAGTGTCTTGAACGAAGAGATGAGAAGAAAATCTCTAGGTTCTTTTTCGTCTGATGTCCTGATAACTGGCCCCAGGGGGAGAAACAAAACTCGTGATTCTCAGAATAGAGAACAAAATAGGAGCAAATTCAGAGGCAGACTTAAGGATATTGAGTGCTATCATTGTGGTATGAAAGGTCACACGGAGAAGTTCTGCAGGAAGTTGAAGAGGGAGAACAAAAACAAAGAGGAAGCTAAAGAAGATGGCAATGAAAATTGCCTAGCCACCGTCACCACCGAAGATCTTGTTATTGTTCTTGATGCAAACATGATAAATATTGCTTGTGATGAGTCAAGCTGGGTTGTGGACACTGGTGCCGCATCTCATGTGACATCAAGGAAGGATTTTTTCTCTTCCTATACTCCTGGTGATTTTGGAACTTTGAGTATGGGTAATGAGACTGTTTCTAGGGTGGTTGGTATTGGTAAAATTTATTTGGAAACTAGTGTTGGAACTAAACTAGTTTTGAACAATGTGAAACATGCTCCTGATGTTCGTCTGCATCTGATTTCTGTTGGTGTTTTAGATGATGAAGGATATGTTAGTACCAACGGTGATGGAAAATGGAAGCTCATTAAGGGTTCCTTGGTTGGCTCGTGGTAACAAACGCCGTGGTCTATATTGCACTACGACCTCTGCTTGTGTTGATATGGTGAATGCGGTTGAGAGCGATAGTTCTTCAACATTATGGCACAAGAGGCTTAGCCACATCAGCGAGAAAGGACTTAATGTTCTAGCCAAGAAGAAAATTTTTGTCAAATTTCAAAAGTGCTAAATTAGAAAAGTGTGAGCACTGTTTGGCTGGTAAACAAAATAGAGTTTCCTTTAAGTCCTACCCTCCTTCGAGAAAGACAGAGTTGCTTGAGTTAGTGCACTCTGATTTATGTGATCCAATGAAGACAAAGACATTAGGTGGTGCACTCTACTTTGTCACTTTCATTGATGATTGCTCGAGAAAACTTTGGGTCTATGTCTTGAAGACTAAAGACCAAGTGTTAGGTGTCTTTAAGCAGTTTCAGGCTTCAGTTGAAAGAGAAACTGGAAAGAAACTGAAATGCATTCGTACTGATAATGGTGGTGAATATTGTGGACCATTTGACGAATACTGCAAGCATCAAGGTATTAGACACCAGTAGACTCCTCCCAAGACTCCTCAGCTTAATGGTTTGGCTGAGAGGATGAACATGACCTTGATGGAAAGAGTTAGATGTTTGCTATCTCTTGTTGTCGAACTCATTTTGGGGTGAGGCTTTATTGACCGCTGCACATGTTATTAATCTATCTCCTGTTGTTGCTTTGCAAAGTGATGTACCAAATAGTGTTTGGTATGGAAAGGATGTTTCTTATGACCATCTGAGAGTATTTGGTTGCAAAGCTTTTGTACATGTGCCGAAAGAGGAGAGGTCAAAGTGAGATACCAAGACAAGGCAATGCATCTTCATTGGATATGGCCTAGATGAATTTGGTTACAGGCTATATGATCCAATTGAAAAGAAACTTGTGAGAAGCCGTGATATTATTTTCATGGAGAATCAAACAATTGAAGATATTGACAAAGCGAAAACGATCGAATCTTCAAGTTTTGATGGTATAGTTCATCATGATGACATTCCTCACACAAGTGTGCATGATGTTGTTGGGTTTGATAATCATGGTGACACCCAGAATCATGTATCGAATTAACATGTTGATGTTGATAATAACAATGATATTGTTATTGATGATCCTGTTGCTCATGAAGTTGTGGACGAATCAAATATTTCGCTTCGGAGGTCCACAAGACAGCGGTTTCCTTTATCCCGTTATTCACCCAATGAATATGTGTTACTCACTGACGGGAGAGAACCTGAATGTTATGAGGAGGCCATGGAAGTGAGCACAAGGATCAATGGATTGAAGCCATGCAAGACGAGATGAAGTCTTTACATGAGAACCACACTTATGAGTTGGTAAAATTGCCCAAGGGCATGAGAGCTTTGAAGAACAAGTGGGTGTTCAAAGTTAAAGTTGAAGAACACAACTTGAAGCCCAGGTACAAAGCTAGATTGGTTGTTAAGGGATTCGGTCAAAGGAAAGGTATTGACTTTGACGAAATATTTTCTCCTGTTGTGAAAATGTCCTCGATTCGCACAGTTCTATGTTTGGCTGCTAGTCTTAATTTAGAGATTGAGCAGATGGATGTGAAGACAGCTTTCCTTCACGGTGACCTAGAAGAAGAGATTTATATGGAACAACCTAAGGGCTTCAAAGTTGAAGGTAAATAAAATTTTGTGTGCAAACTCAAAAAGAGTCTTTATGGCCTAAAACAAGCTCCTAGACAGTGGTACAAGAAGTTTGAATCTGTTATGGGGGAGCAAGGCTATAAGAAGACTTCTTCAGATCATTGCGTATTTGTACAAAAATTTTCTGACAATGATTTTATCATCCTCTTGTTGTATGTGGATGATATGTTGATTGTGGGCAAGAATACTTCCAAGATTGACGAGCTGAAGAAAGAGTTGTGTAAGTCTTTTTCTATGAAAGACTTGGGTCATGCCAAATAAATTTTGGGCATGAGAATTACTCGTCTCAGAGATGAAAGGAAGATTTATTTGTCACAGAAGAAGTACATTGAACGTGTACTAGAGCGCTTCAATATGAAGAATGCTAAGCCTGTTAGTACACCTCTTGCTGGTCATATGAAGTTGAGCAAGAAGATGTGTCCTACATCTAGGAAGAAAAAAGAGAGCATGGCCAAAGTTCCATATTCCTCCGTCGTTGGAAGTCTAATGTATTCAATGGTATGCACTAGACCTGATATTGCTCACGCAGTTGGTGTTGTCAGCAGATTTCTCGACAATCCGGGAAAAGAGCATTGGGAAGCTGTGAAGTGGATACTCAGGTATCTTAGAGGAAGTTCAGATGAACGCTTGTGTTTTGGAGCATCAAATCCAATCTTGAAAGTCTATACAGATGCTGATATGACAGGTGACCTTGATAACAGAAAATCCACCATTGAATATTTGTTTGCTTTTTCAGGGGGAGCTATATCATGGCAGTCAAAGTTGCAGAAGTGTGTTGCACTATCTACAACTGAAGCTGAGTATATTGCGGCTACTGAAGCCGGCAAGGAGATGATATGGCTAAAGCGATTTCTTCAAGAGCTTGGTTTGAATCAGATGGAGTATATTGTCTATTGTGACAGCCAGAGTGCAATAGACTTGAGCAAGAACTCCATGTACCATGCAAGAACAAACACATCGACGTCAGATATCATTGGATTCGTGAGGAAGTGGAGAGTGAATCATTTCACGTCAAAAAGATTCACACAAGTGAAAATCCTGCAGATATGCTGACCAAGACGATACCAAAAGACAAGTTCGAGTTATGCAAAGAACTTGTGGGTATGAGCACTCTCTAAAGAAAATGAAGATACATCCTTCCAGTGAATGGGACTGGAGGAGGAGATTTGTGGGATCCAGCCCCATTATGCCACTATTGACTTCAACAATTGCTGCATGCAATTGTCAATGGTTGGCAAGGTTGGCAAATTGCAGTGGCAGCAAATGTTGAGAAATACAACAATTAAAAACTTTCGGTGGCACAACTTTGACATGTTGTGGATGTTAAATTTGCAGTTGCAAATTTCTTCTATAAAAGGAGATCATTAGCTCATTTTTAATATACACCAAGTTAGAGAGAAAAACCATTTTGAGAGCAAAGTGAGGTATTCCATAGACTATACAAGAAAATAGTCTGTGAAGAAAAAATAGAGTGTGATCGATATTTAGTAAGACGGAAACCAAAAGAGTGTTGTTCCTTTTGAGTGTGTAGTAGTCACTTTGAGTATGTATTCGTGACTACACAGTGTAAAATTCCTTACTGTAGTAATATCAGTTGCTCCTC
>JAJJBR010002594.1:0-14989 GCA_022817965.1 Solanum lycopersicoides
AGAAAGTGGAAGATATGCAATATATGAAAGTATCAGATATCAGAAAATGAAATAGATAATGATATAGAATTAGAATCAGATAATGAATTCTATAATATGAAAATGACTGAAGCAGATATACAATAATAAACAAAGAAGGATGTCAAGATAAAGAATCTTTAGAACAAAAAATAATATTTGATAATAGTATATATTTGAACAAATAAAAGAAAAAGAATTAGATCTAAGTGTAGAAAAAATATTAGAAGTACCAAAAATAAAAAATGATTTAAAAGACAAAAAGAAGAATATTATGTAGTAAGTCAAAGAGAACATATCATAGATTGTAAGTATACTAAAGAAAAAGCTAAAATACCAATAATAGAATAACAATAAATAATACAAGAGATAAATCAAAAAAACCAATTAAATATGTACATTAGAGGAACTAAATATTAATAAAAGCATGTTTGGAGAATGAAGATAACCAATAGAAATATATTAGCAGATGATAGAATTATACAACCCATAGAAAAATAAGAAAAATAAAAAAATAAGGAGAAAATTAAAATTATTATCCAAAATATAAACAACTAAATATTACAAAAACCAATAACCAAGAATTAGAAAAATTAATAGATATTATTTCTAAAAAAGAATATAAATATATCAAATATTTAAAATTACAATGAATGACGAATATAGACAAAAACTTAATAAAATAATTATGGCAAAAAGAAAAGATTTAAGATATAGACAAAATAGACTTAATAGTAATATATTTGCAGGAGTCTGTAATAAATCTCTAATAGCACAAAGAAAGACTATTCTATATCTAGAAATACAAATAAATAATCTAGAATATAAATTACAACATAATTTATAAATGAATAAAGAAGAATATGCAATAGATGAAAAAATATTTGAAAACTATGAATGATTAAAAATAAGGATAATATTTTCTAATCAAGGAAGAAGATATAAGAAAATAGGTGATAATTTAAGTTTAATGTTAGAAAAGGAAACGGCAAAATTAGAAGATAGTTTAACTGCTATGATGAGAATAACAAAAGAAAATGAAGAAATAGATAGAAAACTAGAAATTGAAAAAATAAAACAACAAGCGAAAAAAGAAGTACAACAATTAGAAGAAATAAAAAATACTAAAATAATAGAATTTGAAAAAGAATTAGCAATGTTAAAAGAAATGTATGAAATGAAACAAAAAAAAATAAAAAAATTAGCAGATGAGATAAACAAATTTAAAGAAAAATTACAAATAGAAGAGAAAGAAGAAAATAACCAAGATAATTTATCTAACCTACCAGAAATTAGAATTGATGATATTAATGATGATTTAGAAGAACAACATTCAGAGATAAGTGAAACATATACGGAAATGCTAGAAAATATAGATAATATAAAAAATGTAGAAGTAAATATGGGAGATACAGACATGAATGAAAAACCTAGTACATCAGGAGTAAAAAATCCAAAATATTTAAAACCAACATATTATAATGCATATTATGAAAAATATGATAGAGAAAAAACTTTATGGAATAAAAAAATAAATAAATAGACACCTAAACCAACAACTGAACAACATAATTTTTTAGATTTAGACTGTGTAGCAGATATAAATAAAATAATTCAATTATGGATGGGATATATATCGAAACAATTAATAGATAATAAAATAGGAATGACAGAAACACCAGGATAGATAGAAAGAACACTGATAGGAACAGTAAAATTATGGTTACAAAATTTAACGGAAGAAAGTATAAAGACTTTAAGAAATAATAAAAAAATTAGTGGAGAAACAGCTACAACATCTATGGAAATATTAAATAAATACGAAATAGCTATAAGAAATGAATTTAGTAGTATGACAACAGAAGTAGAATAACAAAATAAAGAAAAAGTTATAAATAGAAATTTACTGGCAAAATTAGCAATATGTAATATGTGTTATATAGATGAATATACATGTGCATTTAGAGAATATTATTATAAAGGAACATATAACATGGAAGAAGGTAAGGAAATAAGAAAACTATATTTTACAAAATTACCAGAACCCTTTAGTTCAAAAATAATAAAAAGTTGGAATGAAGCAGAATTAACAGATACTTTAGGAGCTAGAATGAAATTCTTGCAAAGATGGTTTATTGAATTATGGGAAAAACATAAAGAAGACATAAAAATGGAAAAAGTATTAATAAAAAACTTAGCATGTTGCAAAACAAAATAGCACCTCAATTTGGTTGTACAGATAGATATTATAAAAAGAAGTATAATAGAAATAAAAATTATAAAAAATATAGATCAACGTATAAATATAAAAAACCAAGAAAGAAATATTACGTAAAAAATTATAAAACTAAAAGACCATATAGACCAAAAAGAAAATTGACGGAATGTACTTGCTATAATTGTGGAAAACTAGGACATATAGCTAAAGATTGTAAATTACCTAAAAATCAAAGAAAAAACAGATATCAGAAATAATTATGGAAAATGAAAAATATACACAAATGGAATATATCGATTATGATTTAGAAAGTGAAGATAGCATATATGAAATATTAGAAAATGAAATAGATAATGATATAGAATTAGAATCAGATAATGAATTCTATAATATGAAAAATGACTGAAGCAGATATACAAATAATAAACATAGAAGAATGTCAAGATGAAGAATCTTTAGAACAAAAAATAATATTTGATAATAGTATATTTGAACAAATAAAAGTAAAGAATTAGATCTAAGTGTAGAAAAAATATTAGAAGTACCAAAAATAAAAAAATGATTTAAAAGACAAAAAGAAGAATATTATGTAGTAAGTCAAAGAGAACATATCATAGATTGTAAGTATACTAAAGGAAAAGCTAAAATACCAATAATAAATAAGAGAATAATCAATAAAGAAATACAAGAGATAAATGCAAAAAAACCAATTAAATATGTACATTTAGGAGGAACTGAAATATTAATAAAAGCATGTTTTAGAGAAGGAATAGATACACCTATAGAAATATATTTAGCAGATGATAGAATTATACAACCCATAGAAAAAAGTATAATAAGTGCAGTAAAAGGTAATTTAATATACCAAGAATTTAAATTTATAATAAGTGCTAACTACTCAGTAGCAATTAATGACAGAAATATAGATAAATCATTAGTATTATATTGGAAAATGTCAGGAATAGAACTAGCACCTGGAAGTAAAATATTTACAGCTAGATGTAAAAATTTATATGTTTTAACAACAAAACATAAAATAACAGCAAAAAATAAAATAAATAAAATAAAAATAGAAAACCTCTTTGAAAAGATAGTTACGGTTATAGATAATAATGACTATAGTTATAATGAAATTGATATAGAAGAAAATTTAGAAATAGTACAAGAAAGATTAAGTAAATCAAAAAGAATAAATAAAAATTATGATATACCACAAACATCATAAAAAATGAGTACTTCAAATAGTTCAAAAAGAATAAATATAATTTCACAAAAACTAATAGAAGAAGAAATAAAACCACACCATTATTATATAACAGGAATAATGGAGCAAAGAAAATATTTAATATTAATAGATAGAGGACAAGAAGAAAACTATATTACAAGAGAGTTAGTAATGGAAGATAAAATAATAACTACAGAACACTCATGTCCAGAATTACCAAAAGTATTAGTAAATATTGAAGAAACAACAGAACAAGAACTAATAATTGGAGGAATACCAATAATAATAAAATTTAAAATATATCAAGGAAATGAAAATATAACATTAGGGATAAAATGGTTAGAACAAGTAAAACCATATAATCTAGAAGATAAGCAATTAACAATAAATTATGAAAATAAGAAATAATAATAAAAAGAACTTTAATGATTAAAAAATGAAAATATATATACTTGCAAAGATAATAATAGAAGGATACTACAACAGATATTATACACCAATGATAGAAAGGAGCAGAAGCTAATATATGTAAATACAATTGTTTACCAGAAGAAAAATGGAAAAATTAAAAACACCAATAGTAGTAACAGGATTTAATAATGAAGGAAGTATGATCACATATAAGGCAAAAAATATAAAAATACAAATATGGGATAAAATATTAACTATAGAAGAAATATATAATTTTGAATTAACAACAAAGATATGTTATTAGGAATGCCATTTTTAGATAAATTATATCCACATATAATAACTAAAACACACTGGTGGTTCACAACACCATGTAAACAAAAGATAGGAGCAAAAGAGTAGGTAACAAAAGAAGAAAAACAACAGAATGGATTAAAGGCAGTGAAAAATTACACAAAAATTAGAGAATATAAAAGAAGAAGACCCTAGAATAGAATTAATTATATTCACTATAATAAAGTAAAAATACTCCAAGAAAAATTAGAATTATTATATAACGAAGATCCTTTACAAGGATGGGAAAAACATAAAACAAATTAACATTGAACTGATTGATGAAAATAGTATAATAACACAAAAACCATTAAAATATAATTTTAATGATTTAACTGAATTTAAACTACATATAAATGAATTACTAGAGAAAAATATATACAAGAAAGTAATAGTAAACATACAAGCCCGGCATTTATTGTAAATAAATATAGTGAACAAAAAAGAGGAAAAAGTAGGATGGTTATTGACTATAGAAATTTAAATGCTAAAACTAAAACATACAATTACCCAATACCAAATAAAATACTAAAGATAAGACAAATACAAGGATATAATTATTTTAGTAAATTTGATTGTAAATCAGGATTTTATCACTTAAAGTTAGAAGAAGAATCTAAAAAACTTACAGCATTCACAGTACCACAACGATTTTATGAATGAAATGTATTACCATTTGTATATAAAAATGCACCAGGTAGATATCAACATTTTATGGATAACTATTTTAAACAACTAGAAAATTGTGTAGTATATATTGATGATATACTATTATATTCTAAAACACACGATGAACACATAAGATTATTAGAAAAATTTATACATATAATAGAACATTCAGGTATAAGTTTAAGCAAAAAGAAAGCAGAAATAATAAAAAAAACAAATAGAATTCTTAGGAATACAAATAGATAAAAATGGAATAAAAATGCAAACGCATATAGTACAAAAAATAATAACTTCGAATGAACAATTAGATACAAAAAAGAAATTACAATCATTCTTAGGACTAGTTAATCAAGTAAGAGAATATATACCGAAATTAGCAGAAAACTTAAAACCATTACAACAAAAATTAAAGAAAGATATAGAATATCAGTTTGATAATAAAGATCAAGCACAAATACAAAAGATAAAATTATTATGTAAAACATTACCAAAATTATATTTTCCAGATGAAAATAAAAAATTTATTTATATAGTAGAAACTGATGCAAGTGAAAAGAGTTATGGAGGAGTATTAAAATATAAATATGATGACAACAATATAGAATATCATTGTAGATATTATTCAGGAACATATACAAATACGGAAATAAAATGGGAAATAAATAGAAAAGAATTATTTTCAGTATATAAATGTTTATTAGCATTTGAACCATATATTGTATATAACAAATTCATTGTAAGAACAGATAATACACAAGTAAAATGGTGGCTAACCAGAAAAATACAAGATTCAGTGACAACGAAAGAAATAAGAAGATTGGTATTAATATCTTAAACTTTATATTTACAATTGAAGTAATAAAAACTGACAAGAATGTTGTTGCAGACTACTTATCAAAACAAAGCTACTCAGACTGAGAACAAAGAAGAAGATACAACTGAAAAGCTACTCAAAGCCATTACTACACTTTGTACTAAAGTGGATAATATGGACAATGAGATACAAAAGCTAAAGACTAATGAAGATAATCTGAAGTCTAAAGCTAATATAAGTCAGCAGCATGACTATAAAAATGCGGAGCTACGTCGATCGGAAGACGATAAAAATCCAGAGATAAAAGGAGACGATGGGAAACTCCCTAAAACCCATAATGTTTGTTTAAATACAGCTGCAGGTACAAGTAGAAGAGTTAATGAAAAATCAAAAAATACAAACCTAAACCAGTTATTTGTAAAACCATTTATCCAAAATACATCAAAACAAATACCAGCAGAACCCCAAACTTCTACATATGCAATTAGTATACAAAGTGAGAAAAAGAGATATAACTACATTACACAATCTTACATTGAAAATATATATAAAATCCAAACATACTTAAACCTTAACCCAAGATTCACTCAAACCAAAAATCCAAACGAAGACTATATAACCCAAAAATTACTGGGATACAACAGACTTATTGCACAACCAAAAACTAGTGCAAATTTAGTTAAAACATGTTATAGTTATGGACTACTAAGTACCGTATATACATACGATGGAGAAGAGATAAGCGGAATACCAGAACTACATAAAGCATTTATTGTATATAAAAGAGTTACAAAAGGAAACTTATTTTACATCAAGTTTTATACAGCACCAGCAGAGATATTATACGAAGAGATAAAATCTCCGATACAAGTTATTAAAATAGGATTGACAAAAGACATGATTATACCAGAAGATATTGGACACCAAGACGAAATACCAAAGATAGAAATACCTAGTTTTTATGCCAATAAAAGAATAATTGGTATATCAACTATTATTCAAGAGCTAGCAAATAATTATTTAAATGGAAATGTCATATGGAGTTATTACGCAAGAGATCAAGACATGATATATTCAAATTCAAGAGAACTACGAAGAGCAGATATGGATGAAGTTCAGAGATAGATTTTATCTTTATTAAATCAGAAGAACAACCAACTACAAGAGCATTGAAGAAACAATTTATATCAGAAGATTTATTAATCAGACATTGCAAGCTTATTGGACATAAATACCCGATCACAGATGTACAAAATGTAACGGTGAAGAAAATATTATTCCAGATGTTGATTTGGAATAAAAGCAAAGAGATAGAGATGAAGAAAAATCAAGATAGTGGCAGATAAAGAAAAGAAAAAAGCATTTATAATGGACGACAAGGAAAAAAGAGAACCTGTTCTCTTTTTGACAAAATTGAAAAGTAAGATAAGATAAAGATATGTTTTTGTCTTTTAGTATAGGAATAGATGTGAAGTAGATAGAAAAAGTTTTGTTTTTTGGCCAAAATTATAAATAGTCAGGCCATTTAGTCTTAAAGTAAATAGTAGTAAAGTAGGCGCACTTATGTAAAAAGTCGTAAAGTAAATAGTAGGCGCACTGATGTGCAGCATTAGGATAGTCTATATAAGAGTTGCAAAATTGTAAATGAAAGGCAGGCAACGCCTAAGTTAATAAACTCTCAATTAAAAAACTCTCTCAACTCTCTCAAATAAAAGATATAAACTAAGTTAAAATATGGAAAAATTCGAAATCCAATCAGATATTTCAGATATCATGACAAATCAAGAGGCAAAGGTATATTGTTTAATAGATATGCAGAACTAATTTCATATATTCTGAATATCATATATATGATTGATTAAATTTATGTTAGTTATTATATACTAGAAATATTTGAATCAAGAATTCTAGTTTGCTAGTAAACGGGAAACAGGGAGAAAACTGCTAGACTATGCCATCCACAGTGGAAATCAGTAGGCGAGGGATGCCGTTAGGGGAGTACACAAGATTGAGGCGCTGATAAGCAGTAATTATCCGCTAAAGTACGATGCTAGTAGTGACCGGAAAACATGATAACGATACTCTAGTTTATAATAAACTAATATGAATTTAATTGAATTATGAATATGATAGGAACGAATAGTTGAAACAAACTGCATAAATAAATAAACATGACCATATACATGCATGAAGAAATGATAGAAAGTTATAAAATTTTAGTCTTATATATACTTAAAGATATAAAAATTGATGAAAAAAGAATTATATGGGAAAAAATATTTGATTTTGAATTAGAAGATATATGAATCAAGAATGGTATGAAATAGATTTACAAGAATTTGATTTAGAAAGAATAGATATATACGATTTAGAAATAGATTCAGATTAAAATGAACTATGAATATTTAGAATATTGGATAGAAACTATGGAAAATATAAGAATATCAAAACACTTAATACAAGAAAATTTATACATGTACCAAAGAACCCAATATATGTTATATATAGAATATATAATAAATAATATTAAAGAAATATCTAGATTAGAACAATTATCAAAAGAACTTTATGATAAAATATATTTTACTCTACAATATATGTATCTTACTCTACGATGAATTCCGCATTTATAATGGACGAGAAGCATTTATATTGGTACCAATATGTTGGGGGTTGCGGAATTCATCGTAGAGTAAGATACATATATTGTAGAGTAAAATATATAGAGTAAAATATATTTTACTCTACAATATATGTATCTTACTCTACGATGAAGCACCCCCCAACATATTGGTACCAATATATTGGGGGGTGCGTAATTCATCGTAGAGTAAGATACATATATTGTAGAGTAAAATATATTTTATCATAAAGTTCTTTTGATAATTGTTCTAATATGGATATTTCTTTAATATTATTTATTATATATTCTATATATAACATATCTTGGGTTCTTTGGTACATGTATAAATTTTCTTGTATTAAGTGTTTTGATAATCTTATATTTTCCATAGTTTCTATCCAATATTCTAAATATTCATAGTTCATTTTAATCTGAATCTATTTCTAAATCGTATATATCTATTCTTTCTAAATCTAATTCTTGTAGATCTATTTCATACCATTCTTTATTCATTATATCTTCTAATTCAAAATCAAATATTTTTTTCCATATAATTCTTTTCTCATCAATTTTTATATCTTTAAGTATATATAAGATTAAAATTTTATAACTTTCTCTCATTTCTTCATGCATGTATATGGTCATGTTTATTTATTTATGCAAGTTTGTTTCAACTATTCGTTCCTATCATATTCATAATTCAATTAAATTCATATTAGTTTATTATAAACTAGAGTATCGTTATCATGTTTTCCGGTCACTACTAGCATCGTACTTTAGCGGATAATTACTGCTTATCAGCGCCTCAATCTTGTGTACTCCCCTAACGGCATCCCTCGCCTACTGATTTCCACTGTGGATGGCATAGTCTAGCAGTTTTCTCCCTGTTTCCCGTTTACTAGCAAACTAGAATTCTTGATTCAAATATTTCTAGTATATAATAACTAACATAAATTTAATCAATCATATATATGATATTCAAGAATATATGAAATTAGTTCTGCATATCTATTAAACAATATACCTTTGCCTCTTGATTTGTATGATATCTGAAATATCTGATTGGATTTCGAATTTTTCCATATTTTAACTTAGTTTATATCTTTTATTTGAGAGAGTTGAGAGAGTTTTTTTAATTGAGAGTTTATTAACTTAGGCGTTGCCCGCCTTTCATTTACAATTTTGCAACTCTTATATAGACTATCCTAATGCTGCACATCAGTGCGCCTACTATTTACTTTACGACTTTTTACATAAGTGCGCCTACTTTACTACTATTTACTTTAAGACTAAATGGCCTGACTATTTATAATTTTGGCCAAAAAACAAAACTTTTTCTATCTACTTCACATCTATTCCTATACTAAAAGACAAAAACATATCTTTATCTTATCTTACTTTTCAATTTTGTCAAAAAGAGAACAGTTCTCTTTTTTCCTTGTCGTCCATTATAAATGCTTTTTTATTTTCTTTGTCTGCCACTATCTTGCTTTTTTTTCATCTCTTTCTCTTTGCTTTTATTCCAAATCAACCTCTGGAATAATATTTTCTTCACCGTTACATTTTGTACATCTGTGATCCGGGTATTATGTCCAATAAGCTTGCAATGTCTGATTAATAAATCTTCTGATATAAATTGTTTCTTCAATGCTCTTGTAGTTGGTTGTTCTTCTGATTTTAATAAAGATAAAATCTATCTCTGAACTTCATCCATATCTGCTCTTCGTAGTTCTCTTGAATTTGAATATATCATGTCTTGATCTCTTGCGTAATAACTCCATATGACATTTCCATTTAAATAATTATTTGCTAGCTCTTGAATAATAGTTGATATACCAATCATTCTTTTATTGGCATAAAAACTAGGTATTTCTATCCTTGGTATTTCGTCTTGGTGTCCAATATCTTCTGGTATAATCATGTCTTTTGTCAATCCTATTTTAATAACTTGTATCGGAGATTTTATCTCTTCGTATAATATCTCTGCTGGTGCTGTATAAAACTTGATGTAAAATAAGTTTCCTTTTAACTCTTTATATACTCTTTTATATACAATAAATGCTTTATGTAGTTGTGGTATTCCGCTTATCTCTTCTCCATCGTATGTATATACGGTACTTAGTAGTCCATAACTATAACATGTTTTAACTAAATTTGCACTAGTTTTTGGTTGTGCAATAAGTCTGTTGTATCCCTGTAATTTTTGGGTTATATAGTCTTCGTTTGGATTTTTGGTTTGAGTGATCTGGGGTTAAGGTTTAAGTATGTTTGGATTTTATATATATTTCAATGTAAGATTGTGTAATGTAGTTATATCTCTTTTTCTCACTTTGTATACTAATTGCATATGTAGAAGTTTGGGGTTCTGCTGGTATTTGTTTTGATGTATTTTGGATAAATGGTTTTACAAATAACTGGTTTAGGTTTGTATTTTTTGGTTTTTCATTAACTCTTCTACTTGTACCTGCAGCTGTATTTAAACAAACATTATGGTTTTAGGGAGTTTCCCATCGTCTCCTTTTATCTCTGGATTTTTATCGTCTTCGATCGACGTAGCTCCGCATTTTTATAGTCATGCTGCTGACTTATATTAGCTTTAGACTTCAGATTATCTTCATTAGTCTTTAGCTTTTGTATCTCATTGTCCATACTATCCACTTTAGTACAAAGTGTAGTAATGCTTTGAGTAGCTTTTCAATTGTATCTTCTTCTTTGTTCTCAGTCTGAGTAGCTTTGTCTTGATAAGTAGTCAATTTTCTTATTTCTTTCGTTGTCACTGAATCTTGTATTTTTCTGGTTAGCCACCATTTTACTTGTGTATTATCTGTTCTTACAATGAATTTGTTATATACAATATATGGTTCAAATGCTAATAAACATTTATATACTGAAAATAATTCTTTCCTATTTATTTCCCATTTTATTTCCGTATTTGTATATGTTCCTGAATAATATCTACAATGATATTCTATATTGTTGTCATCATATTTATATTTTAATACTCCTCCATAACTCTTTTCACTTGCATCAGTTTCTACTATATAAATAAATTTTTATTTCATATGGAAAATATAATTTTGGTAATGTTTTGCATAATAATTTTATCTTTTGTTTTTGTGCTTGATCTTTATTATCAAACTGATATTCTATATCTTTCTTTAATTTTTGTTGTAATGGTTTAAGTTTTCTGCTAATTTCGGTATATATTCTCTTACTTGATAACTAGTCCTAAGAATGATTTAATTTCTTTTTTGTATCTAATTGTTCATTCGAAGTTATTATTTTTTGTACTATATGCGTTTGCATTTTTATTCCATTTTTATCTATTTGTATTCCTAAGAATTCTATTTTTTCATTATTTCTGCTTTCTTTTTGCTTAAACTTATACTGAATGTTCTATTATATGTATAAATTTTTCTAATAATCTTATGTGTTCATCTTGTGTTTTAGAATATAATAGTATATCATCAATATATACTACACAATTTTCTAGTTGTTTAAAATAGTTGTCCAAAAGTGTTAATATCTACCTGGTGCATTTTATATCCAAATGGTAATACATTCATTCATAAAATCCTTGTGGTACTGTGAATACTGTAAGTTTTTTAGATTCTTCTTCTAACTTTAAGTGATAAAATCCTGATTTACAATCAAATTTACTAAAATAATTATATCCTTGTATTTGTCTTATCTTTAGTATTTTATTTGGTATTGGGTAATTGTATGTTTAGTTTTAGCATTTAAATTTCTATATCAATAACCATCCTACTTTTTCCTCTTTTTTGTTCACTATATTTATTTACAATAAATGCCGGGCTTGATGTTTACTATTACTTTCTTGTATATATTTTCTCTAGTAATTCATTTATATGTAGTTTAAATTCAGTTAAATCATTAAAATTATATTTTAATGGTTTTTGTGTTATTATACTATTTTCATCAATCAGTTCAATGTTATTTTGTTTATGTTTTTCCCATCCTTGTAAAGGATCTTCGTTATATAATAATTCTAATTTTTCTTGGAGTATTTTTACTTTATTTATAGTGAATATAATTAATTCTATTCTGGTGTCTTCTTCTTTTATATTCTCTAATTTTTGTGTAATTGTTTCACTGCCTTTAGTCCATTCTGTTGTTTTCTTCTTGTTACCTACTCGTTTTGCTCCTATCTTTTGTTTACATGGTGTTGTGAACCACCAGTGTGTTTAGTTATTATATGTGGATATAATTTATCTAAAAATGGCATTCCTAATAACATATCATTTGTTGTTAATTCAAAATTATATATTTCTTCTATAGTTAATACTTTATCCCATATTTGTATTTTTATATTTTTTGCCTTATATGTGATCATACTTCCTCATTATTAAATCCTGTTACTACTATTGGTGTTTTTAATTTTTTCCATTTTCTTCTGGTAACAATTGTATTTACATATATTAGCTTCTGCTCCTTACCTATCATTGGTGTATAATATCTGTTGTAGTATCCTTCTATTATATCTTTGCAAGTATATATATTTTCGTTTTTTAATCATTAAAGTTCTTTTTATTATTATTTCTTATTTTCATAATTTATTGTTAATTGCTTATCTTCTAGATTATATGGTTTTACTTGTTCTAACCATTTTATCCCTAATGTTATATTTTCATTTCCATGATATATTTTAAATTTTATTATTATTGGTATTCCTCCAATTATTAGTTCTTGTTCTGTTGTTTCTTCAATATTTACTAATACTTTTGGTAATTCTGGGACAGAGTGTTCTGTAGTGTTCTGTAGTTATTATTTTATCTTCCATTACTAACTCTCTTGTAATATAGTTTTCTTCTTGTCCTCTATCTATTAATATTAAATATTTTTTTTGCTCCATTATTCCTGTTATATAATAATGGTGTGGTTTTATTTCTTCTTCTATTAGTTTTTGTGAAATTATATTTATTCTTTTTGAACTATTTGAAGTACTCATTTTTTATGATGTTTGTGGTATATCATAATTTTTATTTATTCTTTTTGATGTACTTAATCTTTCTTGTACTATTTCTAAATTTTCTTCTATATCAATTTCATTATAACTATAGTCATTATTATCTATAACCGTAACTATCTTTTCAAAGGGTTTTCTATTTTTATTTTATTTATTTTATTTTTTGCTGTTATTTTATGTTTTGTTGTTAAAACATATAAATTTTTACATCTAGCTGTAAATATTTTACTTCCAGGTGCTAGTTCTATTCCTGACATTTTCCAATATAATACTAATGATTTATCTATATTTCTGTCATTAATTGCTACTGAGTAGTTAGCACTTATTAAATTTAAATTTTTGGTATATTAAATTACCTTTTACTGCACTTATTATACTTTTTTCTATGGTTGTATAATTCTATCATCTGCTAAATATATTTCTATAGGTGTATCTATTCCTTCTCTAAAACATGCTTTTATTAATATTTCAGTTCCTCCTAAATGTACATATTTAATTGGGTTTTTTGCATTTATCTCTTGTATTTCTTTATTGATTATTCTCTTATTTATTATTGGTATTTTAGCTTTTCCTTTAGTATACTTACAATCTATGATATGTTCTCTTTGACTTACTACATAATATTCTTCTTTTTGTCTTTTAAACCAATTTTTTATTTTTGGTACTTCTATATTTTTTCTACACTTAGATCTAATTCTTTTCCTTTTATTTGTTCAAATATACTATTATCAAATATTATTTTTTGTTCTAAAGATTCTTCATCTTGACATCCTTCTTTGTTTATTATTTGTATATCTGCTTCAGTCATTTTTCATATTATAGAATTCATTATCTGATTCTAATTCTATATCATTATCTATTTCATTTTCTGATATTTCATATATGCTATCTTCACTTTCTAAATCATAATCGATATATTCATTTGTGTATATTTTTCATTTTCCATAATTATTTCTGATATCTGTTTTTCTTTGATTTTTAGGTAATTTACAATCTTTAGCTATATGTCCTAGTTTTCCACAATTATAGCAAGTACATTCCGTCAATTTTCTTTTTGGTCTATATGGTCTTTTAGTTTATAATTTTTTACGTAATATTTCTTTCTTGGTTTTTTATATTTATACGTTGATCTATATTTTTTTTTTTTTTTCTATTATACTTCTTTTTATAATATCTATCTGTACAACCAAATTGAGGTGCTATTTTGTTTTGCAACATGCTAAGTTTTTTATTAATACTTTTTCCATTTTTATGTCTTCTTTATGTTTTTCACATAATTCAATAAACCATCTTTGCAAGAATTTCATTCTAGCTCCTAAAGTATCTGTTAATTCTGCTTCATTCCAACTTTTTATTATTTTTGAACTAAAGGGTTCTGGTAATTTTGTAAAATATAGTTTTCTTATTTCCTTACCTTCTTCCATGTTATATGTTCCTTTATAATAATATTCTCTAAATGCACATGTATATTCATCTATATAACACATATTACATATTGCTAATTTTGCCAGTAAATATTCTATTTATAATTTTTCTTTATTTGTTCTTCTACTTCTGTTGTCATACTACTAAATTCATTTCTTATAGCTATTTCGTATTTTTAATATTTCAATAATGTTGTAGCTGTTTCTCCATTAAATTTTTTATTATTTCTTAAAGTCTTTATACTTTCTTCCGTTAAATTTTGTAAC